>JAJIYU010004545.1:0-24098 GCA_030144865.1 Tinospora cordifolia
TTTATCTTTGTACATTTCTATGGGTGGTTTCTTGGTAAGTCCAAGAGACTAATGAGTTATTTAGACGAGATATGGTATGTTCAGAATGTGTTTAATATAGTTTGAATGTGAGAACAATAACGTCTCGGTTCTCGACAATCAACTATCTATGGTATTCAAGGTAGAACAAGTGTGCTTCTCCGCACGTGACTCTGATGTGATAGAAATAAAAGGACTGAGAACTAGTGTGTTATATTGACCACATTGACCCTCCAAGTCAGTAAGTTGTTAAGTTTGACTAGGGTTGACCATAGTTGATCAAGTTGACCCGGTTAAGCTAATTGGCTAGAATTGACCAAATCAACCTAAGGGGACCAAAAACGACTGAGTTAATCTTTTGGTGGACCGAGGACTATAAACCTAGGTTTAACCTAAGTTTCATGCAAAAACTAAGAACCATGTTGGTTACGCATGGCCATGCATTAACAGGATGCGATTGGTTACAAGAGGAGCACTAGGAGCTGAGCATCATGATGAGTAGTGTTTTCTTATTTATAGTTTAAATTTGATATTTTGTATGTGAATAAAATGCTATTACATGTTGAAATGCATTATGACTTTCAAACAAATTGGATTTCAAAATGGAAAGTGTACCAATTTCTCGAGGTCCAAGCATGGGTTAGGTTACTAGATGCATTTGAGGCATCAGAGGTTAGAGCCAGCCCATGGGGCAAATGACAACAAATACGCCTAACTGTCTAGAGAGCTCGCTTGAGCTAATTATTAGACGCCTCGGAGGCTTGAGGCCTTGGCGTATGATTTGACTTTTATAAAAATGTTTTTCAAAAGAATGGGAAACGTTGTATGATTGGATTTCAAATTATTATTATTTGCATTACTTGACATACTATTTTTGATCATGCATACATAGCATTGCTTTATGGAATGCTTGTTTTAAATTGTAAATTAAACTACATTACTCACTAAGCTATCTCAACAATTAGGCTCACTACTCCAATATTTCAAGCCCATTTGCTATGGATAAGGGCAAGGGAGTGATTATCGCTTAGCTCTGAGCCTGCATTCTACTTGATAGGTCCACTTTTTGGTATTTTTCTATTTTGACAGTAGATACATGTTTGGGGTGAGGTGATTTTATATATGTACTTCTACTACTGCATACTAAGGATGACAGTAAATAACTTCTTATAATAATTTAATTTCTATTATACTTGCTTTGAATTACTTTTGCATCTTTATTAGAATATGATTACTCTGATGGTAATATCAATAGTATTGGGAAAAGGCTTAATAGTGTTCAGGTGAGCTCAACTTGCGAGTATATTACTCAGGGTACTGTGCTAGTCAGTTCGCCCTTCATGCTAGGGAACGGGTCCTAATAGCTTTCGTATCAGAGCCTAGGTTCAATGTGAGGAATGTTGGTCAACATGGACCCAAGACGCCTCAGAGTAATCATGGTAGTTAGGTAAACCCAAAAAAATTGTTGGGGAAATTGTGATTAAAAAGTGGGTTAAGCGAAAACCCTAAAAATGACTAGAATAGTGTAGCAGAATCATGGATGAAAACTTCCTAACGTTTGATTGATGGATTGAGGAATCGAGTGAGAGTGGCCATATCACAAGGGGCATCGGACTATTGTTGAATGTTAGAAAGTTTTCTTTCAGACTTAGACAAATTTTAAAACAAGTGAACTAAACTTGAAACTGTCATTAGATATTGTCAATAAATAACTCGAGTTATGGTCTACTTAATGTTGTGAAATGATGAATATCTGGTATTTATGCAGATCGCAGTGTCACCACGATGTGGGCGACCTCGTAGAGTTGCTAAGCTGATGCCACCACCGCCTCCTCCTATATAGCTCGAGCAAGATCCCTTGCAGAAGCTCGAGCCTATGATTAGAACACCACTAAGGCTACTCAGGCTCGGACAACCATGTTAAGAGAGGGACTTGACCGAATGGAGGTTGAAAGACAAAGTGCTAAGCCAGTCGTGCCTCTTTTACTGCTTGTACCAATTGTTCCAGTGGTTCGACCAGATGATGGGGTTGTAGCCTGTGCAATGGCAGTCCCCGGTAGACAAGAGGATTAGGGAGCTCATGGTCAGCTCCTTAAGAGGTTTTTACACTTGAAGCCTAAGGAGTTCCATAGGGACTTCAACTTAGATGTTGTAGAGAATTGGCTTCTCAACATTATGAAGAACGTTGAGACATTAAGATTGATAGAGAAGAACTAAGTATTATTTGTTGCCTACATGTTAGAAGACGACGTTGCGAGGAAGTGGAGGGCCATTCGCGCCATAGAGGGATAGGTCACCACTTGGTTTCCATTTAGAGAGCTATTCTTCATTTTTTATGTCCTAGAGACTGAACAAGAACGTAAGAAGATTGAGTTTATGAGCCTACAATAAGGTGATGTAACGGTGATGGAATATACTCACCAGTTTTTGGGTCTGGAGGTTTATGCCCTAGAGTTAGTGAGGAACTTGAAGGAGAGGGTTGGATTCTATAGACGAGGGCTCCGACCGTCCATCAGATATGCAGTAACCTCTCCTGATATTGCCACCATGGAAACCGTACCAAGGTAGGCCCTACAGCATGAGATGGACGATCGTGTAGAGTGCATTAAGGTACACATCACATAGAATACCATCCCACAGCCACAGACTCAAGTTGATCAGTGTGGTGGATATTGGGGTTTTAGACAATAGAGGAAGAGGAAGTACTTAGGGAAGTAGTCCTGCACTACACCTAGTCAACTAGTTACCATAGTTGCACTCGCCGGTCCAATCACATCAATCGGTGGGACAACCACCAATTTAGTATTGGAGTCGAGGTAAAGGTTGGGGCAGAGGTAGAAAGGATGCACATAGAGGCCGAGGTCGGAGACAAACCCACCAGGCAGAGTTGAAGCGCCAGATTATATGTTACTAGTGTAGCCAGCCAGGCCATAAGAGATATGACTGCCCATGCTAGTGTCAGCTTCTAGTGTACCCGTCACCATCACTCGAGAGAGAGCATAGTCCATCACTTAGCTAGACTCCAAGGCAACAAAGACATTAACGGAGGGTAACATTTTTCTTTTTGATACATCTATTTATGCTCTGATTGATGCTAGTTCAACTTTATCATATATTTCTGGACATGTCATAGGTATGTTTGGGCTTAAACCTTTTAAGGCATCTACTTGGCTCATGTTGAGTATTGTAGCAGGGGAATGCATTTGTCCCAACCTGATCTGTGAGGGTTGCGTACTAAGATTAAGTGACTTTGAGACTATTGTAGACCTCCGAGTGCTAGAGTTCTTAGAGTTTAATGCTATACTTTGGATAGACTGGCTAGTAGCTTACCACACATATGTCCACTGTTTTGCCAAGAAGTTAGTGTTTTAGATTCTAAGGCAGCCTGCTATCACCTTCCAAGGTAGTGATAAACCGAGAACCCAAGGTAGGATAGCAACATAATTTGAGACAGATACGCTAGTTGGGATGATCACCACTAGCGAGGGACCTTCATAGTAGAACATAGATGGGATTCTTGTTGTAAGAGAGTTTCCTGACGTGTTTTCCAATGACTTGCCTAGCTTGCCTCCCAAGCGATAAATTGATTTTATCATTGAGGTCATTCTGTAGACATAACCCATCTCAATCCCTCCTTATCAAATGGCACCAAAAGAGTTACAAGAATTGAATATCTTGCTCAAAGAGTTTATAAGTAAAAGTGTCATTTACCCTAGTGTGCCACCTTAGTGTGTTCCCTTGTTATTTGTGTATCAACTACCGACAGTTGAATAAGGTGACTATTAAGAACAAGTATCATCTCCCATGCATTGATGATTTGTTTGATCAAATCAAGGGTGCCATTGTGTTTTCAAATATTTGACTTGAGGTCTAGATACCTTCAGCTGAGGGTTAGGAAGGAGGATGTACTGAAGACGACCTTTCAGACTCGCTATGGGCATTATGAGTTCCTAGTCATGTCGTTTGGCATAACAAATGCCCCTACGATGTTCATGGACCTTATGCGGAGAGTGTTCTGTCCTTATCTAGACTCATTCTTTATCATCTTCATTGATGATATCCTTATTTACTCGAGGAGCAGGGAGGAGCATGCTAAGCATTTGAGGATCGCACTGTAAACTCTTAGAGATCACCGCTTGTATGCAAAGTTCAACAAGTGCGAGTTTTGGTTGATAGAGGTCAAATTCTTAGAGCATGTAGTACGAGCCAAAGGTGTTTCTATTGATCCAACTAAGGTAGTGTGACACCAGGATTTTAGGTCCAGATTGCCCGGTACATGATCATTGAGTCATCTTTTCCTGAAATCGAGTAGTCAACTTTTCATTTTCTACTTCTCTTTGTTCCAAAAGTTTACATAATCTATATGCAATGCATACCAATATTAATACGTGGAATGTCCATAATCTACCCATTATCACCGGTTTTCATTTATGAAAATAGGAAGATTTCAAAACATCATACTAATGCAGTGGTAAAAGTCAAAAAAACATTCAATTAGCCACTGTCAAATTCATTTATACAAAATAAGCAAAAAGGTGCATTTAAACATTTGAAAAGTTCTACATATATAACATACAAAAAGATCACGATTCCTGTTTAAGTAGTTGCATCAAAATAAGACACAAGAAAACAATTGTAATAACCTCTAAACAAGTCTCTAACATCAATCCCTGTGTCTGTTAATGAACATTCCTATGAGTACGTGAAAAATAAAATGGGAGTGAGCTCAAAAGCCCAATAGGTCCTTCCCATACATCATTAATATTATACAAACTAGCATTCAAAACATTACAAGCACTTTCAGACATTAAGCATTGCAACCATTAAATTGTCTTGTTATAGTCCTAATGACCAAAAGAGAATCCTCTCTCAATATTTACTGTAATCCAAATGAGTAACTCCCAGTACACAATCTAGATGTACTATCATGATTCTCTAGGTATTGCAATCTAGCATCACCATCATAACATATCCACTCCAGGTATTAGCGCTATCAATACCAAAAACGAGTACTCTAGGTATACAATCCAGACTATACCATGGGATTACTATCTAAGAAAGGGTAACACAATCCAGTGATTACCACTTCCAAAAACAATTTAGTTATCCAGTTGAATAAGTGAAAATATCTACGATGTGTCCAGACTAGTGCACATGATACACTGTATGGAGACAATGCGCCTGCGACAATCTGTCGCATCGGTACGTGAAATTCTTAATAAACTATTAATCTTCTTTAATTCCACTAACAATGTCATCGATACAACATCATTCAACAAATATGAGCAAATACATGATGAATAAAATGAATAATCATGAATTCAATAAAACATGTCAAAAAGCGATTAACCAGACATTATGCTCATCATTCAAGTCATTACCATAATCAACAATTAACAATCACAGCATGCAAAATATCTTGAGCTAACAACCATCATGTTTTGAATCTAAAATTCACATAATATTGATGAGCAAGGAGATCCTCCCTACCTGAGGTTTATGGATTTCTCTTGCTTCCGCTCGTCACACTAATCCACTTAGAATTATTTAATCTGTCATTTCAAAATTATAATATTATTCTCCGAATCTCCACAACCCCCTAAACTTCGATATCACATTCCATTCACAACCATGCCAGAATAAAGAGCATAATATAAAATTATCTCCAAGAGTAATAAGGTTTTAGATGCCAAACCTTCAACTAAAAAAGCTCCCAAAATTCTCAATTTCTTGTTTCAAGGCTCTTTTAATATTTCAACCTGTTCTCAAAATTTCAAACAATGTAATTTATCCATTTAACAATCCTTTCAACTTCAAAAATAAAAGGAATAAGTTTATATTTAATTCCTTCATGTCTCTTATAATTTATTTTATTTTATTTTAACCAATTGTGACTCAAGATAAATAAAATACCCTATTTTACCTTTTTCGCTTCCAATTCGCCGCTCAAAAACCCTGCAAATGATTTATAAAAATAATCTGCAATAATAATTATAAATATAATTACATGTTATACATATAAATTTACATAAAGAAATAATCATAATTTATCTAATTTTTTCTAAATTTTATTAAATAATCCTATTAGTCAATCTTTTACCAAAATTTCAATTGATATCCAAAATTCATGACTTTGGTATCCATGGATGCAGATTTTCATTTTTTACATTTCTATTGGTTTCAAATAAAACTTTATTAGGATTTAGCATCATCAAAAGCCCATCCAAAGGTTATAAAACTTTGAGTATTTATTTTTAAAATTTATAGGGCAGACTAACGCAATCTAACGACATATTTGGGATCCACTCATTCATCAAGAGTGTTTTGGTATAACTTTTTCTAAGTTTTAATCGCTGTGAAAAAATACCCAATTTTTGGATACGGGATAAAACACTACCTACACTAACAATTACACCCCTAGGATTGTAATACATAACTTAGTGTTTTTGTAACTAAAATTTAGATAAAAAGCTTACTTGTGCATCAGATTTGACGGACTTCCTTTTGTTTTTGCTTCCATTTTCCGCTTCCCGTTTCCTTCCTTTGGTTTCTATCTGTGTTCAGCTTCTGGAGAACTCTAACTTGTAAGTTGGCAAGTGAAGATGAAATGAAGAAATGAATCATCACTTGAGCTACTAAAATTTTCCACCGCCCAATTGTTTGCATGGTGCAAACTCAACCACGTTTACAATTTTATCCAATTAGCACATCTTCTATTATAATTTGAGCACCACCATGCATCCAAAAGTCAACTCATAACATGCCTTTTAAAATCAAACTCCATCGTCCCACTTTTCTCTTTGTAATGCCAACCACTCATTTCATTAATTGAGATATGTCATTAGTTCATAAATATTAACCACTTTAATCATCCAAATCATGTATATAACCCAACATTTAATTCAATTAATTTGATTTACTTACTTTCTACACATTTATTTAATTTAATTCTATAAATACATATACATACATATATTACATTAATTAATTAATTTAATTTAGTTAATTAATAATTTATTTTAATTAATTTCTACACAACTATTTAAAACATTATTTATTTATTTTCTTAATTATATTATATTTTAAATTTTTTTCGACGTGTATGCATTAGAAAATTTCTAGTTATTACAGGTAGAGGCTCTCATTAATTGGCCAAGACCTACCACTATCACAGATATCCGCAGCTTCTTAGGTTTAGTTGGCTATTACCATAGATTTGTGTAAAACTTGTAGAGGATTGTTGTGTTGATGACTAAGCTAACCCAAAAAGACATGCCCTTTATATGGATAAATGAGTGTGAGAGAGTCTTTCTTGAGTTGAAACACCATTTGACATTCGTGCTAGTACTTGTGTTGCCAAAGCCTAGCCAGGAGATGGTGATTTACACAGATGCATGTAGGACAGGCCTTGGGTGTGTGTTGATGCAAAGTGATAGGGTAATTGCTTATGCCTCATGACAATTGAAAGTAAACAAGAAGAATTACCTTTTCCATGATTTGGAGTTGGCAACAATTGTATTTACACTCAAGATTTGGCAACACTATCTATATGGTGAGTGTTTCACGCTTATGAGGCAGAGGAGATGGATGGACCTGCTTAAGGATTGTGATTTCTCTATTGAATACCATCAAGGGAAAGCCAATGTGGTGGCTGATACACTAAGTAGAGTATGGGTTGAGACCACTTGTATGGCTAAACACCTGTCTCAAGAGTGGAGGATGATTGACTATGTGATAGTGATGAGTATCCACGAAACTTCGATTAAGACCAGAGTTAGTGTACAAATGAGAGCCCAACCGATGTTGATTCATGAGACCACAGAGGCGCAACCTCTTGATGTTGAGTATGTTATGTTCTAAGAGTGGGCAGATGGCACTTCTTGAGGGAAATAGTTGCTTGATACTAATGGTGCACTAAGATGTAGGGGACGATTACGGGTACCTAATGACCCTCACTTAAGATGGAATGCTAGCTGAGCTTCATTGCTCAAGATGTACTATTCATCGAAGCACTATTAAGATGTATCAGGATGCTCGACGTTCTTATTGGTGACTTGGGATGGAGCAAGACGTAGCAACCTTTGTATAGAGATGTGGTATGTGCCAACAAGTTAAGGTTGAGCACCAACGACCTAGTGGATTATTGCAGACCTTGGCTATTACTACGTGGAAATGGGAGCACATCACCATAGACTTTGTGATGGGACTACCCAGGACTCAATGGAGACATGATGTTATTTGGGTCATTGTAGATAGATTGACCAAGTCTGCTTATTTCCTCCATATGTACAATAAAAATTTAGTTGAGAAGCTGAGTTAACTATATATTCATGAGATCATGAGATTGCATGCTACTATCTATTGTATCTGATAGAGATGCTCGGTTCACATCTTACTGTTGGTAGAGCTTACAAAAATAGTTGGGGACTAAAGTGAGCCAGAGTACAGCTTTCCATCCACAGGCTGACGACTAGTCATAAAGAGTGATTCAGGTGCTTAAGGACATGTTGAGGGCATGTGTTCTAGATTTTGGTGATAGCTAGGAGGACCATTTGGCTTTATGCGAGTTTGCATATAATAACAATTATTAGGCAAGTATAGTTATGACATCGTTTGAATCATTATGTAGCCAACCTTGTCATTCACCAGCTTGTTGGGTCAAGGTCGATGACAGAGCGATTTTGGGCCCTACTTTTGTGTAGGAGCAGAATGAGAAGATTCAGCGGATTCGTCAGAACATGAAAACGGCTCAAGATAGGTAGAAGAGTTAAGTGGATAGTCAAAGAAAGGTCTTCTTTGAGTTCACCATCGATGATCATGAACTCCTCCGAATTTTGCCTCAAAAGGCACAAACTCGTTTTGGCATTTCCGGGAAGCTTGCCTTGCAATTTATTGGGCCTTTTGAGACCCTTGAGATGATAGGTCTTGTAGCTTATTGGTTAGCATTACCGCTTTAATTATCAAGAGTACATAATGTGTTTTATGTGTCAATGTTAAGGAATTACTACTTCAATCCCTCGCATGTGATTGATTGAAAGAATGTGGAGTTGCGTGAAGATTGTTCTTACGATAAAGCTCTGATAGTGATCATTGATCAAGCTGTGAGGAAACTGTGCAACAAAGAAATACTGATGGTACTTATTCGTTGGCAATTTCACGGTGCTGAGTAGGACACATGGGAGTAAGAGAACTGTATGAAGAGTTATTTTCCCGAGTTCATGGGAGATACCCCTTGATTTCCTATTGCATTTGTAAATTTTAAGGGCGAAATTTGTTCTAAAGAGGAGAGATTGTAACAACCCATATTTTTTTAGTGCTACGTCGATAGATCCAACGTGTACACTCTAATGTATTTTCTCATATCTTTAATAAAAATACATGAATTATGCTAAACTTTTTTCAATTTTACCCATTTAATTGAGGTAATTGAAGGTAATTAAGAAAAATTCAAAAATAAATATTTGGAATGAAACTTAAGTATGGAAAATTGGTAATCAAGTGTCCAAAATCATTCTACAAAAATTTTTAATTTTGAAGAATTCATGGAGGGACAAATTTTATATATACAAAATTAAAATGGTTTAAAAAAATAAATGTTACACATGAATGATATTACATAGCCATCTAGCCTAATTATTCAAATGAGCCTTAAATGAAAGAGTGGTGAACACGCAACATCATTGGGTGAACCTCTTTCACATGGATTGCCACCATGACAAATGGGTGAGTGCCATGTCAACAAACACACATATAAACCACTAAGCAAAGGATATGTCTCTTGAAGAAACACAAATCTAGAAGCTTGCTACAAGACAAGAAGCCTAACAAAAGTCAAAAATCAAGAGAAAATCCAAGAAAATTCAAAAAAAAAAATCAAAATCAAAATACAAATAACCCTTTTTTCTCCACCAAGACCCAACCATGGGCACGAGAAAATCACTATTTTCCCTCTTGATTCAAGCTTGATTTGAAGGCATTGGAGAGTGAATTTGAAGTTGTGGTTGAAGAAGAAGTTGAAAAAGAAAGAGATTTATATAACATAGTCCAATTTCAAGTGATTTGGAGGTGGTGCTCTTGGAGGCTAGGATTTTTGAGCTTGATATTGGTGTTGGAAGGTTGAGGGAACAAGGCTCTTTAAGTGTATATGTGAGGTACTAGCAAGGTATAACATCTTTCATTTCAATGTTGCTCTTGATTTGTTACGGTGCTATGCAATGTCCCATTGTTACATGCATTATATGCCATTAGAATATATTGATTTCCATGACATTGTAGGATTTCCCCAAATCTGGACTTTTATTTATCATGAGGTTAGAGTGCCTTTTGGTTTGGTTGAGGCTGCTAGAACATATGAAATCATGTATGGGTGTTGTACGAAAGCATGCTCATGGAATTTTATGGAAAAGATTTGTTACATGGTTGGAAAATAGATGTTCAATTCACGGCTGAAAATTTTAATTAAGTTGGTATTTTGAATGTGTTTTGAAAGGCCAAGAATAATTTAGTATCTTGATTGATCAAATTGCATGTTGTAGGAGTAAATTGGGTGAAAATTTCATGAAAAAATCAAATATATATATACTTGCTGGAATTTTGGGTGCAGCAACATGCTTCTATGTTAAAAGTGGGGTATTTGAATCCATTTATGTGGAAAATGCTAAGAATGTATCTTGGATTAATAAATATACACCTAGTGTATACCAGATTAGATTTGTAACAAAATGAGTTAATTGAAAAAATAAAGGTCAAGATTTTATGAGATATGTCTCACATAGTATTATAGGAATAAGCATGCATTTGGGTGGAATGGTACGAACATTTCTTACCCAAAATATGAAAATAAGAAGTTTTCTTATGGCATCATATTATTGTGCTTGCTGTTACGAATTTTTAAAAATACTTAACCCTATCCAATGGACTTGGAATTTGTTGATATGTTTCTAGGACACTCGGTAATAGTGAGAAAAAATTTTGACTGAAATCGATAAGTCTAAGGGGTCGAATGAATGCATTTGTGACTGCATGTGTCAAATATTGTGCCTATAAACTAATTAGTGAATATCAAGTCAAAATAATGTCCAACAACCTCAGAAAAATGTCAATCAAAATTCTGACGAAACTTTGGGAGGTCTAGAATAATTCAGTAAAATCTAGCGAGAATTTGATTTGCAGATTGATTACAGAAAAACTGAAAAAATTATCGCGCAGATGTGATATAAACTAAGAAAGTTGCTAAGTGTTGAACATAGAGAGGGAATTGGATCCTAAGGACTAGAATGGACCCTTTTGACCACTTGGACTCATGTTTGACCACGTTGACCCTCTAAGTCAGCAAGTAGTTAAGTTTGATTAGGGTTGACTAGAGTTGACCAAGTTAAGCTAATAGGCTAGAATTGACCAAATTGACCTAAGTAGACCAAAAATGATCGAGTCAATCTTTTGGTGGACCGAGGACTATAAACCTAGGTTTGACCTAAGTTTCATGTGGAAATCGAGAACCACGTGGATTACGCAGGGCCAGCATTAGTGGGACATGACTGGTTACAAAAGAAGCACTAGGAGCTGAGCATTTGGTGAGTAGTGTTTTCTAATTTATAGTTTAAACTTGATACTTTGTATGTGAATGAAATGCTATTACATGTTGAAATGCATTATGACTTTCAAACAAATTGGACTTCAAAATGGAAAGTGTTCCAAGTTCTCGAGGTCCGAACATGGGTTAGGATACTGGATGCATTTGAGGCATCAGAGGTTAGAGCTAGCCCATGGGGAGGATGACAGAAAATATGCCTAACCATCCAAAGAGCCCATTCGAGCTGACTATTAGATGCCTCAAAGGCATGAGGCCTTGATGTATGATTTGACTTTTATGAAAACAAAAATCAAAAGAATGGAAAATGATGTATGATTGGATTTCAAATTAATATTATCTACATTGCTTGACGTACTATTATTGATTATGCATAGATGGCATTGTTTTATGGAATGTTTGTTTTAAATTATACTGCATTACTCACTGAGCCACCGTAGAATGCTTGTTTTTACATGAAGCATTTGTAGTGTACTTTGATGGCCAAACACATTCAACATCTCACCATCTGCTTAACATCCTAGTATAATGTCTACCAAATGTACTCTTTGAGAGGGGACAAGCATCGATTAGTCTATTGGTCAAACAATTAACCCACTAATCTACTACTTCAACGGGACCACTAATTCGTGAGACAGACAACTAACGACATCTACAAATTCTTCAATATAACCCTCATGTCAAAGCCAGTGAAGAAAAAAATGTATCCTTAGGTCTAATCATTTTATTCTCGTAATCATTAATCACCTTTTCAATGAATTAAGGGTTGATTAGGGTACCAATATACAACTGATTGATGCATCTAGAAAATATTGTGCAAATGCATTCATATATCTATAAGTGAGATATTATATAAAAATTATAAAACGGCCCGTATTTTTGGGCATCAAGTTAATGGATTCAATAATACACTATTCTATATTTCTTCGATTTTTAATGAAAATATATGAATTTTCTTAATTTTCTTCAATTTTACCCATTTAATTGAAGGAATTGAAATTAATTGAAAATTTTCTAAATAAAATTAAAATAAAAAAAAAATTAGTGTTAGGAACATTGTAGAAATGCAATTGTGATCAAAAGTGGATATAAATGCTCAATTTGTTAAATTTTCAATTATTCTACATTTAATTGGATGAAATTACAAAAAATCAAAGAAATTAAGAAAATTTTATTTTAATTATTAAAATTTATATTTAATTGTGGGAGTGACACATTAGTGATTAAATGTGTCCAAATTAATAAACAAAAATAAAATAAAATAACAAATAAATAAATAAATAAATTGATTCCCAATAATACTGAGAGGCTAAAATTTTAGTAAAAAAAAGGAGATATGATATATTTGACTGCTTAATTTAAAAAACACATGGATTGTCATTATGATGTTCCTAAAGTGTGAGACAAATGACAAGATGTGGCTTATCCACTAACACAAATTAAATCTATTTATAAACCCACTTAGCTTCTTCCTCATTCAACCATGTTGTAAAAGAAGGAAAAAAAAACATAAACTCAACTCCATTAGAAACCTTGAGGGAGCATGGATTGAGGTTGATTGAAAAGACATTTCACTAAGTCCCAAGAGAGAAAGTGAAAGAGCTCACCAAGCTCTTTAACATAGGTGACATGCTCAAGAGATAAGAATGGTAAAGAGATCAAGATGTTTGGGTGATTTTCAGCACTTGATGCTCATATATGTGGGGTAAAACTCTACCCTAAACATCCCTACATCATGAGATTAAGGTAATCTTGCTTTCTTGATAAAATCATGATGATTTTTTCCCTATGTTGTGAGATGTCCAGCTTTGAAGAGAATTGAAATCTTGTGATCTTGAGTTGGGAGATCAAGGTGATTGAATTAAGAAGAAAGGCAAGCCTTGTAGCCTTTTGAAACATCCTCAAGAAAGGTATAAACACATGTGTATGGTGTAATTTGATGATGTAAATGTTAGGAAAATTGTGATTTGACTTAAATGTAATGATCAAGTTATGTTTATGGCAGGAAATTGTAAAGTATGGTTTCTATGAGGATGTGAGTTATTGTACATTTAATTTGATGGTAGTTCTTCATAGCTTCATCGATGTTCTACATGCTGGTATGCTGTAAATTAGAGTTCTTGATTAAAATTATGCTTAAGGTTAAGTTATTTGTGTTGGAGTCATGAAAATTGTGATGCTAGTTTGCTTGAATGTCATGGATGAGTTGTTCAAGTTGTATACCTTGCAAGCCAGGTTAGTTGATGTGCAGCCACTATTTCAAATGAGTTAAATCATATATTTGGTAATTAACATACTGTTATTGCTAATAACAACATTAAGGAATGTAATTGAATAGATTGCATACGTTAGATTGGGCAAAAATATTGAGTTGTTAGGTTTCTATTATCATGCACTATTTTTAGCTTGTCGTTCATGAATTTTAAATATACCTAGACCTATACAAATGACTTGAAATTTGGTGTGTGAGTTTCTAGGACACTTGAGAATGTTGAAAAAAATTGGCGTCCCAAAATATTGAGTTTAGGTATGGCGAACGAGTGACTTGTTATTGTCTGTCTGGAATTTTGACAGATGATGTTATGCCAATTTGTGCAAGTTGAAACCCTATGAAACAAGCTCAAAGCTTGACAAAACAAAGTTCTAATGAACCCTTGATGAGACTAGATCAAATCTAAAAAGTTTCCTATAAATCTTATTCATGGTTTGATTGCAAAAAAATCGTGAAATATATCACGCAATAGGGACTATGTAATTGAAAATTTGACTAAAGTATGAAAATTTGGGGATTGAAACCAAATTGACCCCATATTGACCCAATTTGACCAAATTGACCCAATTTGACCAAATTGACCCTATGTTGACCGAATTTGACCACAATTGACCATGTTGATCAATTTTGAATAAGTTTGATTTGTTGACCAAATTTGACCTAGTCAATCCTCTAGTTGATCAAAACCATAGAGTGGAAATGAGTCAAAATTTAGTAAAAACTAAATAAATATGTGAATTGTGCAGGAATTAACACAAGTATAACACAACCCGGCATAGAGAGAGCCTCGGGAAGTAAGCACACTGGTGAGTAGTATTTCAATTTGTTTACTTACACTTTTATTCGACATGATTTTGTATTATTGTATCACATGCACTGCATTACGTTACATGCATATATCACGTTTCATGGATACGATAATGGACTTAGAGTATAGGTAGGACGTATAATCGACTAGTAGCCCCATAGTGCTTCTAGGATCAAGGTATGGCCTAACTGTTGTTGGTGCACTGTCCTCCCATTTCCTTGAGTCTTGGGGTATGGACCCACAAACTTCGTGCATGTGTGACTCTCTACACCTAGTAAGTTAGGTGAACGACGTGATTAGGGCAGTTCCTTAGTTGATTGATGATATAGGTGCTTGATCTTCATATGCGTCAACCTTGGTGCACCCTACCAATATTAGTGGATCATGATTGGTTTTCACTAATTTATATTAAGGGCTTGATTGCTAGTAGAGTCGGACCCTTCCATGATAGGCATGATAAATGACATCCACTATTTTATTACTCATTGCAATTATAATGTTACATAATGCCTGTCATATTTTATTATCCACTTGCTACACACTGCATGTGTTTTATGATTTATGCTTCTTGTTGATGATTTTTGCTTATTGCATGTTATTACATCACTTGATACATATATGCAATTTCTTGTGGAACATTAGTTTTAACTAAACATTTCCAAACTACTATTTCTTGAGCTCACGTGGACATTAGAGCTCACTACTCACTAACATTTCAGGTTCCTTATCGTTGGATAAGGGGAAGGTGATTGTCATCGCTTGATCCTACCAAGTTTTGTTTAGTTCGTAGGTTGACTCAGTGTCTTTTTGAACTCGTGTAAAAGAATATTTTGACCCACTCGGATACTTATTAGTAAATACTTTTAAGACTTTCGCTGTATATTTAACTGTTATGCTCCTAGTACATTTGTGTAATGGTATCTACTTCTTTATCATTTTTTATGCACTCTGATTACTATAAGTGATTGTTGGAAAGGCTTAGTGGTAGTCGAGTGAGCTCAGCTCACTGAGTGAACTCGTCATGCTATTGTGCCAGTCGAGTTGCCTTTTTGAAAGGGGTCTCGACAATGTTGGTATGAGAGCCACATTTTGAAGTGGAAGTAAAGAAATATAATGGATACAAGTGGAGCAAAAATAAATATAATAATAATATAATCGCATAGTGGAGATAATATGCAAACTTTAGGATTTATGTCTACAAATATTGAGGGCGCTAAATGTATTTGTGCAGATTGCAAACCGAGATGCCACCTAGGCGAATCAAGGTCAACCACCTCCTTTACCACGATAACCTTCTATTCCAAGGCAATTCAGAGCCTCTCAATCGCACTGCGTCGATGCCGAGCAAGAGACAGAAGCCACAGAGGACACAAATCCCGAACTTGTGATCGCTCGACGACAGCCTACTCCTCCTCCACAGGTGTCAGTGCCTCCGGCACCTGTAGAGCCTTATCATATTCGGAGACAAGAAGAGTTTATCCAAATGCAGGGTGAGATGTTTCAAGCACATACAGTTACACAACGTTAGAGGATCGATGGGGTTCTAGCAAATACATAGAGAATTGTACCCCTGCTCTACCTACTGAGGAGCCTGCGGTACTTGAGGACGAAGAAAAAGCTGAGGCACCCTGCAGAGAAGAGAGGAAGAAGAAGACTTTGCATGAGAAACTGCTAAAGAGGTTCCAAGATCTTAAACCCCAACAATATTGGGGTGGGGTTGATCTTGAGCAAGCCGAGAGTTGGCTACTGAACATAGAGAAGATCGTTCTGTCATGAAGCTTGGGGAGAAGACTCAGGGTTTATTCGTAGCTCACATGCTTGAGGGTGATGTTGGCAAATGGTGGCTATCTACTTTTTCCACAAGGCACCTAGTTGAGACATGGGCCCAGTTTAGAGAGTTGTCCATTGAAGCTTTCATCTCTACCACTGAGAAGGAACAAAAGAAGGTTGAGTTTTTGAGCATCTGACAGGTGAACACGACAGTTCAAGAGTACACATACAGGTCTTTACATCTTGAATCACACGTACAAGAATTATAGCTACAGAGGAAGAGAGGACTAGATTTTACTGTCAAGGGTTGAATGCTAATATTCTATGAGGTGTTCAAGGTGCCCCAACTCTCGTAAACTCGGATTCCCCACCCCGCTTGGCTGAATTTACATTTCGACTTCTTATAGTCCAAGTAAAGGATGAGGGTACCCTAAATGTATGCGGTAGCACTCCTTATTTCTAGAAAATAGGAGTAGAATGAAAAGAGGCGCAAGCTTGTAATCTTCGATTTTTCGCCTTTGAAATGCACTTTTGCTCTTGTTTGATGTGACAACTTAGAAAAGTTCTTTGCCTCAGGTTTCTGTAACTAAAAAAGGGCAATCCAGTAAGTCAATGCAGTCAAGGCAGTAAGTAGGGAAGTCCAGCTTTGCGGTCTAGCGAGTCAAGGGAGAAAAGCAAAGAAAGCAGTTTTTCCTCAATGAATAGGCTCAGTTTAGCTCACGAAGAAGACGAAGAGCTACCCTTGTTGTCTTATCGCGGGCCTTACGGCACAAATGCCAATATATGTGTTGGGTGGTAGCTGTTTTCAAGAGCAAATAAGCCCGATCAAAAGACCCCTTAGGGGCCGAGTGCCAACTCGGAGGGTAAGATCCTATTTGAATGAGTAAGAGCTCAAACTTGAGCAATAGGTGTAAGGGAAGGGCTAGAAGCTGATGGAAAAGCTATAAAAAGTATGAATAGGAGCTATAACGAGAAAGAGTAAGAGTCATAACTTGTCTTAAGGAATAAGAGCTATCACGAGAAGAATAGTAAAATTTGGAGTTTTAGAATGGATCCATGAACAGAACTAGGGGAACTTGCTCACGCAAGAGAAGTGCTACGGCCAAGAACCAAAGGAGGCCAACGACCAAGGAGTAGTCCAAGCAAAATAGAACTATGACTGAGCATAGGGCGAAGAGATTCGCTCACAAAGGATGTGACACACCCGTCAGCCTCAGATGGATGAGACAAAGAGCGCAAATCAGGGGGCGAGAACTTAAAGAGGTGGAAGTCCGGACAAGGCGCTAGCCAAACAGAGGGATGGAGTAGGAGAAGACTAAAGAAAGACCGGTTGGTTAAAGTAGGCACGAGTGGAGAGGCAGGTGTGGAACTCGAGTCCAGTATTGTTTTCATAGGCGAGTAAGAAGCAAGGGAGAGTGCAGGCTCGCCGCGAAAGCAAGCTGGGAGTGATCAAAGGCGATAAATGCTTGATTGTATTCTTTACTGAAAAAATGGATAACGAGGGAAAATGGTACCTCGACCATACCCAAGGGGATGGGGGGAGGGGGTGGTGAGGGGGGTGAAAACAGTATAAAAGCGAGGCATAAGTAAATTCTCCTTGCTTAGAAAGCTATCACCACTTTCGGATATGTACATAGCACGGCGTCACTAGTGCGAGTCGAGTCCATATACAACAGGACCATATAGACAAGTCGAGTAAAGAAAGCAGTATCGAATAGAGCGGGCTCAAGTACACGAGCAAGGGAGCGATCTCCATAAGGGATGAACCACAATCCAAAGGGAAAGGGAAGAGCAGTCGATCCGCCTGCAGGTAATACACGAGCGAGACTATCAGTGAACCAAGTTAATCCCTTTCCGCTTTGCACTCCAGTTCTTGATTCCTTTTTAACCCTTTTCAGCCACGTGCGATAGCACTCCTTGCCCCGAAAAAACTCAATAGAATAGACTTGTTACAAGACAAGCGGCCTCTCCTTATCTGTATCTTGATCTTTCTCCTAAAAAAAGAGTGCATTTCTTGATTCAATTTGTCTTATTGTTTGTCGCCCTTCTCTCTTTCAAGAGGAGTTCATTTTTTTTAATCAATCAACCACAGAAATGAGTTTCAAATGTCTTTGTGCTACTTTGTTCATAGGCAAGAGAGTTGGTGCTTAGTCTGTCGACTCTATCTCAACAAAGAAAGAATCGTTCGTTAGTGACAGAATGAAACTCGTGTGAATCGTACATGGATTGGGGCTATCACACCAAAAAGGCAATAGCAGTCCTTTTCCTTTCACACAAACTACTATTTTGTTTGAAGCGCGCCCCTTTTTCCTATATCAGACGGGTGCTCAGCTCTTCAATAAAAAAAAGAAAAAAATAGAAAGGATATTGATTTTCGTGAAAAAAGAAAGAAGGCTCTGCTCTCATATTCAATAGAAAGAAAAGCGAAGTGAGAGCTCTTGCCCAAAAAGCAAGTGTCAATTTGAGGAGATTTGGTATTTTGTTTATTACGATCTTGTTTTTGGTCTGGATTTCGATCGACGGTATCTTATGAAAGAATCGTTCGTTCAAGGACTTCACTTCTTTTTAAGAAACGAAGTTCGAGATCTTCCTGAGAAGCTGCAGAAAGGAAGCCCATCTCTCTCTTTTGCTGACTTTTATTCTTTCTTTTTTCAATCAATCAACAAAGAGAGTTCTTTCCAATTAGCAATTGGGAAAGTGTAACATGAGACTCTATCCCTAGCACGAAAGTCAGTCTTTCTCATGTGAATCTATCGACTAGTTAAGGCCAGGGCTAGAATCAAAGATTATATTTTCAGCACGACTAGTATTAGCTCAAGCTCAGGCTTCTAGGACAAGCCAAAGCGAATTTTTAAAGCTAATGACAAGAGCGAAGACTAAATCAATGAAGCACTCCATCGGCAAAAAAAGTAACATCATAATCTAAGAAATGAAACTAAGGATACGGTTCACCAGGTTCTACCACTACAAGGCCCAATCATACTTAAAATTGGAGTTTGATCCCGCTAGCCATATGCTTAACACATGCATTCGAGAAGCTGGGCAGAAGGAAAAGAGGCTCCTAGCTAAAGGCAGCTTGTCTCACAGGCAGCGGTGAGCTTTCTCACTACACAATCACCAATAAGAATGAAAGACCAACGACGATCTTGGAGGAGAAGGAAGAGGAGGAGGAGTGGAGCCACTCGACCGCTCCCTTGATCCTAGCCCTCGGAGCTAGAGGACTACATCGAATGATTACGAGATACACAATGAGACAAAGCCTATAGGGAAGAGCACTTAGACAATTCACTTTGAGTATAGGGAAGCCCGCTGGGAGGAATTTCTTAGGGCGTATTACGATTTTTCACCGAGGGGGTGGATCGAAGTGATTGCAGTGAAGAATTGATCTAAAACGAAGCACTTCGTCTATGGGCATTGTAGAAAGGATAAAATATGACACTAACTGTTCTTCTTGGATTGCTCCAATACGATGGATCGAGGGGGTGCAGCTACGTCGCCAGAGGAAATGCAACATGATGGAAGAGTTCGCTTCGTCGCATAAGATCCTCGAACCTACCACAGCCTATTTTCGTTCTCTTCCCTGCCCAGCAAGGTAGATCAAAGAAAGGTAGCTTGCTTCTCCCTTGGACTAATGGCAACTTATATAGTAGTCGACCTTCCCACCATCATGCCTCCTTGGTCGAAGAGCCAAGCCAACGTAAGAAGCAAAAAAACTTGCGCGAAGGATGTTTTCTTCTCTGCCCTCTCCTCTCCAAAGGCCAAGGGGGAGACTACATCCCTTTCCTTCAGTAGCTCTTTTTCTTTCCCAAGGATAGCGGTAACTGGAGCAAAGCCCGCTCTCTTCACTCCACGAATGAAAGAGAAACTCAAAGGAAAAAACATGTTCTTTCTTTGCAAAGTTCGAATATGGAAAACACATGGCATTCTCTGGGCACATAGGATCAAATGTAAAGTAGCGCTTTCTTAGCAGAGTTTTAGGCAGCAAGAGACTTTAGGCTTGTTGGAGCTGCTGAGCATAACAAATCGAAGCCGAAGACAGATCAAGGTAGCTTGCCTGCCAAGCTGATAGGCGAAGGGCCGAAGGATGGAGCATGAAAAGTCGATCATGCACCTGTTGTGCGACCCGTTGGTGCTAAGCAATATCTTTCACGAAGTGACCCACCTAGAGACTGCTCTCCTTTATGTTAGGGGGCACTAAAATTGAACTTTGATCAGATGCAGGTATCCAATCCCACCGCTGAGATGCCAAGTATATTCTTGGGCCTTGACGAATGGCCAGCCACCTTTTATGTTAGAAGAGCAAAAGGCCCAAGGCGTAGCATGATGAACCAATGTGAATAAGTGTAAGCTTCATTGCCTGAACACGATTGGTACTGACCACACTAGGTGTTATCGTGGTAGTAAGAGAGGCTAAGCGGTGACAATTGATAAGTTGTCACTAAGCATTCCTAGTCACACGAGAAGAGAGGTCAAATGGCAAGGCAATACAATACACTCGTTTAGCTCCTCGTGGAGTATAGCTCACATCCAAACATTTGATTGGGGAGCGGGGCAACGCCCATGAAGCTCAGGCAAAAAGGGAAGGCCTGCCAGGTCGTATGCCCATGGGTGCAAGATTCTTCGAAAAGCGTGAGTTGACTCAGAGACCTGGGGCCTTGGCTTAGCAACGAATAAAGGGAACCTTGAAGAGCGCTCTCCGCCAGCAGCTTATGTAGTGGTCGGCCAACTAAAACTCACTAAGTTTCGCTTCCCTCCCCCTTACTGAACTTCACTTAGTAGTCGGCATTCTATAAGCGACTTGTCGAGTCTAAGAAGCTTTGCTTCTTATAATCATAGTCTCGTAATCGGCCCTCAATGCCTCCCTTCATTTGCTTGCTTTCTTCCAACCCAAAATGCCTATAGACTAGAAGCTAACCGCCAGAAGCTCACCCTTCGGGTGTCACTTCCAACGCAGGAGGCCAAGCATTCTGCCAAACATCCCGGCCCGTTCGCCTGTGATACTTCAATAGATCTTCAAAAAAAAGCACTACTTCAATGCAACCTTAACTACAACTACATTACGCAAGCCCCACCAATACCTACCTATAGAGTCAAAGTACCAATGACGGTTACAATGTAGGGTTATGGATGGATTCAGTCAGTGAAAGTCCCTCCAACTTAATCAAGATCAACCAATATCCACTCGTGACGAGCCTGACGAACTTCAGTCTCATTACGTGTACTCAGGGCCTCTCACTACAAGCCTACATATGATTGTTGTGCGCCTTGCGTGATACGACGTTTTGGTTGTATCTTGCAGGTTGACTTTGTCAAAAAAGAGAGTAATAGGCGACATTTATTCAAACAAAGGGAACCCTCGATTCTAATCCTTGTTACTTTAATAGTACAACAGTTGTACTCTAAAGAGAGTAAGTAGTTGTACACAACAGAATGTCGTTCGCCTTTTAGTATTGAGTAGTACTTAAGTAGCTAAGTTTCCAAAGGTGAACAGCCCCCTGTCCTTTATAGTCATAAAGGGCTTCTCAGAAGATTCAGGAAGGAGGCATTCGAAAGGCTGACCACTAACTAATAGGCATTCTGGGGAATGCCAACTACAAGACTACGACCAAGGGGGCATGATGGTGGGAAGGCCAATGAGAGATCTCTATACCATGGCATGAGCGACAGCGAAGCCAAGCCTTTGTCTATGGGCGAAGGGACGAAAGCCCAGCGAAGGTAAGATCTGAGAAAGTATGAAAATGAGTGTGTTAAGGTTACAAAGTCACTTAGCCATCTACAAAGGCAAAAGCGTCGGTACGGAGTCAAGTCAGCTTTGGATATAGATTAGGCTAAGGAATGGAGTCTTAAACTATGGACCGAGACTATACTAAGGAACAAGGAGTTTGAACTCACCCGACCAACCCTTTCTCCTTGACTACACTACACCCATAGGAAAGAAACCGAAGAGCTAATGAGCAACGAACAAAGTTGGTTCTCTAATAGCCCCATT
Organism: Tinospora cordifolia; assembly: GCA_030144865.1. Classification (NCBI taxonomy): domain Eukaryota; kingdom Viridiplantae; phylum Streptophyta; class Magnoliopsida; order Ranunculales; family Menispermaceae; genus Tinospora; species Tinospora cordifolia. Next base: position 22,448 of record JAJIYU010004545.1, read on the forward strand.
GAATAAGAGGGCGAAGGCTTTTTGAAAAAGTGTATTTTGTCTTGTAAATGAATCTCTTTAGAATCTATTTAGAGAGAAGGGGCTTCAAGTTCTTAGGAAGAGTCGTACACGGGAAGCTCACCTACAAGAGCCAAGCCCTAGCAATGGGGCTTAGTTCAACACTTATATAATAGCTAGTTATCAATTGGAAGCGGGCAAGATGGTGATGAATTGCGATTGGTCCAAACCTTCGACCAGTGGCTTCTTGCGACCTGCCCAGAATGCCTATACATACCAAGACCTTGTTCACACAGCAAATAAAGGTCGGGTGGAAGGGGGCAGTCAGCAGACTGCTTCTTTCCCACGCTCCCCTTCAACTAGACACGAGATACTTGATCTAAATTCTCCAATAGGAAATTGCATACCATTAGCCGATATACATATAGGAACATGGGTACAAGATAATGAATGTAATCTAAGTCAAGGTGCAAAGCTGGCTCGAATCGCAAAAACTTTGGCTAAAACAATGAAGGAACCAGCACCACAATGTCTTGTGTAGCTACCCTCGGGTATTGAAAAACTCATTGATTCTCGATGCCGAACTACTATTGGTATAGTTTCCAATCCCAACCATAGTACATGTAAGCTTAGAAAAGCTAGACAAAGCCGGTGGTTAGGCAGACGCCCCATTGTTCGTGGTATTGCAATGAATCCAGTGGATCATCCTCATGGAGGAGGTGAAGGGCGCACGAAAGGAGGTAGACCTTCGGTGTCACCTTGGGGTAAGACCACCAAAATAGGATTTCGGGTAGGGATGGGGAAATGCAAAAATTAGTTAATGCCACGGCAATCCATATGGAAGCGCAATTTTGTTGATGCATTCCTGTTGAGAATGAAGAAGAAAAGGGATACATTCTTCAGGAGAATTTGGTCACGTAGATCTTCTATTTCGCTGGAATTCGTTGATTGCTCCGTACGAATTTACAATGGAAAAACTCTTGTTTGTTGTAAGATCACTGAAGGAAAGGTTGGTCATAAATTTGGGGAGTTTGCTTCTACACAAAAATGAAGACCTTTGAGAACCAGACAAAATAGGAAAAATTTGGGGGAAAAATCCCATTCTAAGCGCATATGGCACGCAAAGGGAATCCAATTTTGGTAAGACTTGATCTAAATCGTAGTTCAGATCCAAGTCGGTTCAGTGAGGGTGTAATACCTCATAATTTTGTCAAATAACTTTAAAATAAATAAAGTTGACAAAATTTAAAGTTCTTGAGTGAAAATTATAAGATTTATTGAGAAAAGTTCTAAATAATTGGAGGAAAATAAAATCTTAATATTACTATGATCCAGCAAATGATATAAGATAAGTAGAATTATCAAATATTATTTGTATATGAATTATTTTATAATTATACAAATAATGGAACAATTATAGGATTAATTATCAAGTATAAAGTAAGAAGAGTGAATTACATATATATATATATATATATATATATAATTATTTTTGCTTCTCTAAAAATAAAAATAAATATATTGAAAAATATATGAAATGAAGAAATGAGAAATATAGAGAAATATGGATTTATTAATTATTGGCATTAAAGATATTAAAGAAATAGAGAAATATCTAATAAATGTAATATTAAATAATTAGAAAGGGAAAAAA
>JAJIYU010004546.1:0-24058 GCA_030144865.1 Tinospora cordifolia
ACTTGTATGGGGGGGGACTCTCCTCCAAAAAAAAAAAAAAATGTTCCAACTTTTTACATATTTAAATAAAAAAAATTGAGAGATATTAACACCCCCCCCCCCCCCCCCCCCGCGAAGGATATCAATATATCATGTTGATTCTTGCTTGATGGGATATCCATAGTGCATTACAAATAGTTTCATCGAACTCTTCAAATCTAACACCAAATAAGACTCTTATAATGCAAATTGTCATACGATCATACGATATACCTTGAGGGTTGGATACTATTTTTCCATTAATATAGCTTACCACTGAAATGAATCTATCTTCCATCTAACTTCATATGCACAATCACCACAATACATTAAAAAACATTATCCTAAAAAATTGATAGTATAAGAATGACATTGTACCCAACTCAATTAAAATGGCGTTAAATATGTAACAAGCATAAAAGTTTTGAAAATCCCTGTGATTGGTTTTAACTATTTAAAAATAAAAATTATGAGGTTGAATATAAATTGTATTATGATTTGTAAAATTATAATGAAGCCAAAGTTATAGAAGAAGTCAACACTTATCTTACACTAACATAAAAAAAATAAAGATATCAACATAAACAAAATTAAGGAAAACATAACTTATCAATTATCCAAACAAAAGTAAAAAAAATGAAGAATTTTTTAGACTGCTACATTTTTATTTATTTCTAGGCAAAATAACTTAACCGACTTTCTTTTGAGCCGATAAAATTTAATAGTGAATGATTAGTAATTTTGCTTACTTATATTTTTAAATGCATGTAATTTACCATGTGAAACATATTTATCCTTTTGAAAAAAAAAATACCTTACATTATTATATTTTATAAAATAATAATCAATTTCATTAATAAATAATCAAAGTTTTGTGCAGCTCATGAGAATGCAACACTACCATATAAAGTAAAAGATCAGAAAAAAAAAATCACAAAGAAAATAAATTAAAATATGAAAATATGGCAGCCACTTTCTATAACAGACATAAAAATTATATAAATAAATAAAATAAAATAAATGGTGGTGTTCATCACTACCTTCACCCTTGAAGCACATTGCAATAGATTCACTGGCAACACTGACGGCGAACGAAAAATAAATCTAGGGCTTTCTCGCACTAGGCGCTATTTCTTTTTTTTTTCTGAAAAAATTATTTGGGACTTCTCTGTTTAACCAGCGAGGGACAGCCATGACTTCTCTGATTCACTGGCGATGAACGGCGACGGTGATCAGTTGGCGATGGCAAATGGATGGCGACAACGATGGTGAACGGACTGGACTTCTCTTTTTTCGGGAGGGGTTTTTTATTGCTTTGCGTTTTTAGGCTTTTACACAACTTTCTCATTTTGGCTTTATAACTTGGGAAGACACCTTCACTTAAATGAAGGGGTTTTTTCAACCAAGGCCTTTCAAAGGCATTTTTCTAAAAATTGATTTCATATGTGGATTTAAAAAATAAAAAATAAAAGGTCTACGATAACTATTGAAAAGTGGGGAGGTTTGGTATAAATTTGGGGAAGTAGATATTTTAAAAATAATTTATTTTTTTGGTATTATTTAGAAAAGAAACCCATAAAATAATCAATTCACATGGAAAGTGAACTATAGACCAATACTGTGTAAAATGGTGAATAATTGGAAGCACAGAACGTTATTTGGACCAATCAGGCGTAAAATAACAATTTTTCACCTAAGGGTAAAATGGTAATTTTATCACCAAAAGGTAAAAATGGTCATTTTATCTAAGACCAAGCACAAGTGTCATTATAAAAGCAATATGAAAATAATCTATAAAAAATAAAATAAAATGTCTAGGAAATATTGTGAAAAATGACATGAATTAAATTAATAAAATTAAACTTAATTAAAGAATATGCTCATATAGACATTTAAATTAAGGGAGGTAAATTGTATTAGTCTAAAAAAATGTCTAATTAGTTAAATTACAATACATGTGACTTAATGATCTTATAATATTGATAATTAATGGCAATTCAACTTATAACATATTGTTATTTTGTACTAAAGAAAAAATCATTAATTAATAGTAATTCATCTCATTCTTCTCTTCTTCATTTTCTTCTTTGTTCTCTTCTAGCTCAAGAGAAAGAGAGTCTCCTTTTTCTTTTCTTCTTCATTTCCTTCATGGTTCTCTTCTAACTCAAAATAAAGAGATTCTCCTTATTTTTCTCTTCTTCATTTTCTTCTTAGTTCTCTTATAGTTCAAGAGAAAGAGAGTCTCATTATTTTCTCTTCTTCATTTCTTTCTTAGTTCTTTTCTAGCTCAAAAGAAAGAGAGTCACCTTATTCTTTTCTTCTTCATTTTTCTCCTTAGTTCTCTTCTAGCTCAAGAGAAAGATTGTCTCCTTATTTTCTCTTCTTCATTTCCTTCTTAGTTCTTTTTTAGCTCAAAAGAAATATAATCTCCTTATTATTCTCTTCTTCATTTTCTCCTTTGTTCTCTTCTAGTTCAAGAGAAAAAGAGTCTCGTTGTTCTTTCTTTGAGTGAAGAAATAAGGTTGAAGGCTTAAGAAGGCATGGAGTAACGATGTAAGGACAAGAAGGATTTAAGCGTCAAAGGAAGAGATGAATACTCATACTCTTTAGTATTATTTTAGTTCTAAATATGAGAAATGATTGATTGTTTATCCTTACTGAATGTTTAAAAGCATGCTAGGGGTGTGATAACTAGTTACTAGAATGATTGCCTGCCTGTTACATTATTAATAGCATGTTGTATGACTCATTTATGCGTATTACTACTTCAATGATATGTTATATGTACTATATGATAAATAGCATGATTCTCTCATCCTATGCATGACTAACAATTTATCAAATCATTTGATGTATTTATACCCTAGAATGTGGATACTGTTGAGTATACTAGTAGTCACTTAACAAAGACAATTAAGAAATTGAACCACGTATTGAGGCGATGATACTGTTGTCATCATGGGTGTCCCCAACCCAAGGCAGGTGTTGATACTGTTGTCATAGTCAGTGATAGTAGTAAGATGGGACTGAGAGTCGAGTTGAGACCTCATGCCTAAGTTGGGTCGTGAATAGGTTACTGGCCTTCAGGCATTACTTTTGATTTTCTAGACCAATAGACCAATAGGGGGATACAAAGGAAGGTCATTTTGGTCTTAATGATAGCCATGAGCAATTGGACTATATGAATCGCATAATGTTTGACAAGTGTGTGCATGTTTTATATTTTAGCTTTAATAATACTTAAGATGCACTATGTATGATCCACTAGGCTCTTGAGCTCAACCCCCTCATTCTTTTTCAGGTGATCACTGAAGACACTTGTACGGACAAGTGAAGAGGATTAATTTTATAGTGATAGCATGTCTCAAATTTGAGGTTGTGTAGGATTAGAGGTTTACTTACTATTTCCAGTTGTAGGGCGTGGGACCCACTTTATTTTTTTCTTGTTCATTTACTTGTTGGAGTCGGCCGTGAGGCCACACATTTATTATTTTGTATGAATCTCAACCATGGGCCCAGTGTTTAATCATAATTTGATGGTAAGTTGATTCCTTTCATTTAATTGATCATCCCAATGTTATTGGTTGTTTATGTTATAAATTAGTATGTTGTTCACTCTAATATGATATGAGATGTGACCTGGTAAAATCAAGAGATTAGATGATTGATGGTAGAAATAATAATACCTTGGTTCTTGAGTAGTGAAATGTGACAAAAGCACGAATAACTACATGTGCACTTCTAACTGTGAGATACCTATTAATTGTGAAGGATTTGGGAACTGTGATGTCACACAAACCCAACAAGTCACCATCTTGTTGGGCTGACTTTGAGGATCGTGTGCTTATAGGGCCAGATCAAATGGAGGAGATGAATAATCAAGTCAAACATATCAAGAAAAGATTGGCCACAACACAAAGAAGGGAGAAGAATTATGTAGATAAGAGGAGGAGACCTTTGGAATATCAAATGGGTGATAAAGTGCTCCTAAGGGTTAGCCCTCAAAAAGGGATCAAGCGATTTAGACATAAAGGAAAATTATCACCCAGATTCATCAGTTCATTTGAAATACTTAAGAGGATTGGCAAATGCGCCTACGAGCTAAACTTACCAAACAGAATGTCCCCTGTTTACTTTGTGTTCCTTGTGTCGATGATGAGAAGATATGAATTGGATCCCTCTCACATAATCCATTAGGAGGAGATAGACATCCAAGATGATGCCACATATGAAGAAGCAATGGTCAGAATCCTAGATTGCAAGGTATAGAGCTTGAGAACGAAAGATATCTCGTTCGTCAAGGTTCTCTGGAGACATCATGGAGTAAGAAGTAACTTGGGAGCTGGAGAGCAAGATACTACAAATTTCGAAGATGAAATTTATTTTAGGGGGGATAAGTTATAATACCCCAAGATTTTATTGGAAAATTAGATCAAATAAACAAAACATAAAATAATTAATTAAATAAAATAAAATTTGAGAAACCATAGAAGTAATGATGAAGAATACGTACAATTAAATGTAAAAAGGGATTAGTAAACCTAGAATAATACATGTAAATTGTACAGAGCTTTTCACTGATTACCACAATACTGCTAGACACTACTACGGTAGCGTGTGAAATGTCCAATGGAACCAATAAGCACACTAAGTTCTGGTTACCGCGATACTACATCCCACTACCGCAGTAATACATAAAACATACGCTTAAACGATTATGTCAAGTTTTCAAACACATGAGTAAACCTTATGCCCAAGAAAAGATCAAAATAGAAGAAAGTTGAATTAGGAAAGAACTTTACAAAGTAAACAACACAAGGGATTCCTAAACCTATTCAACCCAACCCTAACTCTATGAAAACCCAGAATTAGCACCCTTTATCCTCTTTCTCATGCAAACATGAGAATTCACTTCCTCTTCTTTCTTCTCCCAGTCATCTTCTCGTTTTTCTCTCATTCCTTAGTCGTCCCACACAGCAGCACCAATAGGAAGAGGGGAACAATATAGAGAACCACATGACGGTGGGACGTTCTACAAGGTAAAACTGACACCTAATCAATTGATAGCATTTTGTTTTTTAGTCTTTTGAGATTTGATTCTCCTGTTTACAACCTCTTAGGCTTAGTTTACTCCTATTATCAAACCAGAACCCTAGAAGGAGTCAAGAAGTTCTTTTGGAACATTCGAGGGATTTAGCTAATCAAAGAAGGCATAAAGATTCTATCTAGTCTCAATGCATGGTTTGTGGTCTAGAGTTTAAGGTATTAGGATGCCAAGGACATAGGAAAACAACGGATGGGAGAAACATGAACAAAAGTTAACTTCTTGTGCTAATTACCCTTGAATTGATCTCTGTTATTGCAATACTGCACTTGTTTCCTCTTCTGTTATTTGCACTCTCATTCTGGTTACTTTGGTACCCTACCATAGTACTATAATGCCTTTTCTTCATTGCTTCCTAGTTATTGTGGTACCGTATTATGGTAATGCAATTTTCTTCCTTGTTTCTGTGTTTGCATTTTGATTACCGTGGTATTATAGTTTTATTTCTTCAATCCATTCTGGTTACCATAGTATTACGACAATTTTTCTATATTCCATTTGGGTTATCACGATACCCTACCACGGTAATGCATCTGTGTTCCTCTTCTCGTTTCTCACTCATGCATTTTGGTTATTTCTGTACTCCTTTGTTCTACCGCGATCCACAAAAGCAAGACTACACTTAGACTCATCTAGTATGATATCCTTGCACATTATATGCCATATAAGATAGAAAATCATTGGTGTATGGTTTAAAAGTATTAGAAACACATTAACCACTAAGAATAATGAATTGATTCTTAATCTTTAAGGTAAAAGATTCAAGAAGGCTTAGAATAATAGTATAAGGACTAGAAGGAACTAAATAGTAAGGTGGATATGATTTATGGATTTTAAACTATTGTTTTGATTTAAATAAAGTACACGTGTATGCTTTTTAGTTTAGGAATTTGCTTTGAATTAAACATGTATGTTGATGGTTAGATTTATATAACTAATGAATATTGATGCATGAATTCAATGATGTGTGTGATATCATAATCTTTGCTATATGAATGATCAAGTAATATGCCCATGATAGAGATGGAATGATGTTTACTATGCTTACATGTAATTTTCCTGAATTATATTTTTGATTTAACATGCTATCGTATGATTTGCCATTAAACAAAGATTAATAAAGATTTTAACCACGTACTGTCGTGATGATGTGCCAAGAAGCATCATCATGAGTGTTCTAATTCAAACCCGGCTTGCCCGTTATTTGTTTACTTGATTGATCTAGAACTGAGAGTTTGGATTAACCCCACTTCCCCAATTAATGAATTGAGAGTTTGGATTGAACCCACTTCATAGATGAGAAAGGTTTGAGAGTCTAGATTGACCTCACTCCCCAAATGTGGAACACTAAGATGGATTCTTTTTGGTCTTAATGTCAATTGATAAACAACCAATTGATTGGTCTTAATGTTATAAACAACCAATTGATTCTTTTTCGCATGTATGCTTTATCTAATTAAGATAATGATTTAAATATTTGGGATGATCCACTAGGTGTTTTGAGCTCAACCCTTCTTTTCTAACATTTCAAGAAACCAGTGATCAGAGGTTACATGACTAATGAGAGTTTAAGTTAGTTCTCTATTTCAAAGTTTACTTTTCTAGTTTCATGGTTTTAAGTAAAGCATGTTGGCCGAAATTTTCTCTTGTCAGTTTTAGAGATGTTTATTTGATTGAATTTAAAGGTTATTGTATACCTTGGATTTTAACATTGAAATATAGTTTAAACATTGTTTGGTTTATTTTATTTAAAGGTTTCATAGTATTTTATGTGAAATCTATGTGAGTTAATGTGGCTCAGGAAGTCTTATAGAGCTGGGACAAATAAAGAAAGAAAGAAAAAGAGAAAAGTGACATCTCGTCTCTCAGGTGGCCTCGATGTTATGAATATGTTATGCATGTGACTTTAATGTGGCTTGTTATTGTTACTATTGACTTGAGGGAATTCCAATAATTGTGCCCTCCAAAACAAGATAGGCCACTAGCAGGCAGGGTGTTACACTAATCTTAGTGTGAAATTTCATGAACTATTAGAGTATTCTTAGATTATTTGTCTCCCTTTAATAAAAACACTATTATATGGACTTATCACCTTTTTAGGACATGTTTAAGTCTACTAACTAACATCTCAACATTAATCTTATACACCACATTGCATAAGTTGGTCGATCTTGAATCATTCTTAGATGAGGGGTTATTTGTTTTTAGAATTAAAGTAATTATGGTTATATTTAACCTAGGATCAAGATAGGAGTTATTCACTACCCTAAATAGTTATTCACCACATTGCATAAAAATAGTTATTCACTACCCTAAATATGCTCTCAGACACCACATTCTAGAAAGATTAATAAAAACCTATTGTGATGTTGGAAACCCAGGGAGCATAGAAACTCTAAATAATGAAAATAATGAAGGAGAAGAAGAAAATTTGAATTTGCACATTATCTTGGGCTCTTTTCTTGATTTGCTTGATTTGGAATGAGAATTGCATAAGGTATTTATAGGACTCCACCTAGCAAACACATATATAGATCCAAACATACATGTACTCAGTTAATTTCTACGACATTCATGAATCTATTAAAATATGAACCTAATTAATATGTTCACACCAAGTTACATTCATCATATTAATTTTCAATGAAACATGTTTCCTATAAATATAAGTTATTTTTAACATTCCCCCTTAAACATGATTCATTTACTTCAAAAATCTAACTTAGTCTTTGGGATTCCCCCTTAAGTTAGATTTAAACAGTACCAAGTGTATGTTTGAGATTCAAAAACTTGATTGAGTTTAACAATACTTAATCAAAACATCATCGTTTTTTTACCAAATCCCTAACAAAATTGATTCGAATATGTTTGCTCTTACCATGAAAAAATTGAATTTTTGGTAAGAGCAATGGCGAATTCGTCATCGCAAAACAAAGTCATTGCTTTTGTTGGAGCTTCCTAGAGTTTCTTTAATACCTAGCTCAAGCAAAGTGCAACTCTACTTCTGTAGTAGAAAAAACTACACTTGTTTCCTTCTTTGAGGCCTATGAGACTGCACTGGAGCCAATGTTGAATATACATCCAGACTTCTCTTGCAATCATCATAGCTTTCACCCTAATCACTATCAATATAGCTAACCAAACGTGATTGATCTACCTTCTCATATTGTATGCCATGACTCACCATGCCACAAACATACCTTAAAATTCTTTTACCAGCTTCCCAATAGCTTTTCTTTAGTGTTTTCGTAAAGCTGCTAATCATGCTAAATGCAAATGTGAGATTTGGTCTTGTTGCATTGAGATACATGAGACTTCAAACTAGACTTTGATAGAGTGTTTGATCAACACAAATGATCATCTTAAGTATCCTTCCTCAATTATAGGTCAAACTGTATAGGAGTGCATATGGGTTTTGCACCGTCCATTTTGAATCTCTTCAATAAGTCCTTTGCATACTTATTTTAGGATATGAAGATGTTATCATTACTTTGTTTCACCTCAATTCTAAAAAAAGGCATGAAGAAGACCCATCTCTGTCATCTTAAACTCATTCATCATCGAGTTTTCGAAATCATCACATATGTTCGCTAGAGCCTATAAAGATTAAATCATCAACATATAAGCAAACAATAAGAATGTGACAATTGTTACCTTCTTTAACATAGATAATACGTTCATATGGGCATCTTTTGAAGCCATTCTTTAGGAAATAGTAGTCAATTTGACAGCACTATGCCTAAGGAGCTTATTTTAGCCCATAGAGTTTTTTTTTTTCCAATTTACAAACTTTTCCCCCTATCTTCACATAACTAGGAGTTTGAGCAATGTAAAACTCTTCTTCACAAACTCCTTTTAGCAATGATCATTTGACATCCATTTGGTAAACTTTCTAATCATGTTGTGCAACTAAGGCAAAGACTAACTTGATAGTTTATCTAATATTTTTACTTTTAACCTTTGACAATGAATCGTGTTTTGTGCTTGTTGGTTTTTCCTTCTGAATCTAACTTGGTATTGTAAATCTACTTGATTCCAATGGTTTCGTTTCCCTTTGAAAGCTCAACTGACTCCCAAGTTTTATTTCCTTCTATGTCATCGATTTCTTGATCCATTACTTGTCTCCACTTTGCATATTTTGAAGCATCTAAACCTTTTTGGAAGAGAGTTATAATCACTTGAAGAAGATGATGAAGAAAAAGATGGATTGTTTACATTGTCATTATTGTTATTTAAGCTTTTTGGTTCTTCTTCATTTTGATCTTTGCTTGACATGGACATCCCAATTCCATGTAAAACATCTTGGGTTATTACAGTTTTCTTGATAACACAATTTTATAACTTGTAGGCTTTGAAATTTTCATTGTAACCCACAACTATAGAATTTTTAGATTTGTTATTAAGTTTACTTCTCTTTACACTAGGTACATGGTATAATACCCAAAGAATTTAAAAACAAAAAATTGAATAATAGTTAAGGTAATTAAATATAACAATAAAATAATCTATATATACATGACAATAATGTATATGCACATATATACATTATATATACACATATATTGGTTATAAATAAAATAAAATAATTAATTAATTAAAAGTATTATTTAAATTTTATTATTCAATAAAAGATTTAACAAACTAAATTTTGGGTAAACAAGACATAAAATAAAATGAGAAATTAGAGAGAAAATGATACAAAATAAGTATAAGTGGACGTATAAGGCATGGTGTGACAAAGCATGTAGTGTGACAAGGCATGAAAAATAATGATATAAAAAGTGACAAGGCATGTGATGTGAGTAAGTCACATGTGAGCAAGATGCATATGAGCAAGTCACATGAAGCATGTAAGCAAGCAAGTTGCATGAAGCATGTGGGCAAGCAAGTCACATGATGCATGTGAGCAAGTTGGCTAATAATGCTTATAGATACCACCCTTTTCTTCTCCTCAAACCATTCCATCTCATTTTTTTCTTCTTCATCTTCTTCTTAGTTCTCTTTTAGTTCAAGAGAAAGAGAGAGCTCTTTGTTCTCTCCTTAAGTGTAGAAAAGAGGCTTTTAATTTGTTTTTCATAGTGAGTGCATCAATTCTTAACCTTTAAGGTTGAAAGCTCAAAGAAGGCTTGGGATAACACCACAAGGACTACGAATGATTTAAGCGTCAAAGGTGGAGATGATTTTTGGATTTTACTTCATTATTTTGATTTAAATAAGGCTTGCATGTGCGACTATGCTTTGAATATTCATGATCTAGTTGAATTGACTGTACGTGTCATGTCTAGAATATGCATGCTTAGAACTACATAGATGATGATGCATGATATATGATGATATGATATATGCTATAACATGCCTATGATGTTTACTATGCTCACATGTTTAGTTCATGTTTATACATGATATGAATATATGATTGATTGGTTTAAAGAAATATTAACAAAGAATTGAACCACATACCATCACAGTATCCCACGAGGGACTACTGTGGGTGTTCTCAAGAATGAAACAATGGGGTTGTCCCTAATTCACCAAAACGGAACAATAGGTGGGACCCTAGTTCTTGGATAGTGGGTGAGACCATATATCCATTGAAGTTACAATAAAGAATTGTTCTTCCCTTTCTATTGATGTGAATGGAGGACAAAGGTTAACCCTTTTGGTCTTAACATTAACTTTAAACAAGTAACTGCTTGAACCACCTGATCTATGAAAGTGTTTGTCATGTACATGTTATTTGATTGAAATAATAACTTAAATATTTGGGATGATCCACTTGGCTCTTGAGCTCATCCCTTTTTCTAACATTTTACAAAATTAAAGATTGAGGCTACTTCGACTATGTTGTTTTCAAGCTTTTCTCTATTATTTAAGTCAGACATGCTAGCCCTAGTTTTTTTCCTTTGTTAAAGTTTTTTTTGTTTAAATTAGTGTAATAAACTTGAAAGTTTTGTACTTCTTGATTTATTTTTCCAAATAAGTGATTTATATGCACATGTGATTTTATGAAATCTCTATGAGTTAAATACTCAAGCCGTCTCAGGGATTTGGGATATAGAAAATGATAGAAATAATGTGACACGCCCGCCCCTCGTGCGGCCAAAGGAAAAAAATATCTAACATACATGTACATGACATGAACGTGTCGAATCATCATCAGTTCGACTGGATGCAATTTGGGGCCACAAGGGGGAGGTTGGGTGTTACATATGGGAATAAGCAATGCTCCCAAATATTCAAAGATGGCTAAAATGAGGCTTTTGGCCACTCCAAGATTCATATGGTGTCATATTACAATCACTTTTGGTGGAAGCACAATTTAATAGGACACTATGCATGCAACTACTCAACCCATGAAATGATTAGCATTCCCTACACTTTTAACATATTTTTGGCTAGCTCTGTAATAGCTTTGCTCTTTCTTGAAACTCCATTTTTTTAGGGAGTATGCCAAAAGTGAGTTAGTTTCAAATGTCATGCTCCTTTAAGAAGTCTGAGGATGCAACATACTCTCCTCCATGATCAGAATGTAGGGTCTTTATGAAGTAACCACATTCAATCTCAACCATGGATTTGAAGATTTAAAGTTTTCATGCACTTCTAAGTTTTTTTTTTCCTTCAAAAAATGTACCTCAATTCTAATCTTCAAAGGAAAATATCTTCTTGTGTATCATCTTTACCTTAGCAAAGATATCATTGCCTCTATTCTTGATCTCACATTTGTCATTATCAAAATTAACATGATAATATTTCAAAAGTTGCACAACCCTTTTAAGGCTAGGCACAAAGAAAACATTAGAGATATGTTTGGTACCTGGTATTGTTTTCACTAAGATGTCATTGCTTCCTTTAACCTAAGTTTTTTGCCATCTCCTATATTTACTTCACTTTTAATAGATTCATTCAAAGTTGTGAATGAATTTTGGTTTGTCATCGTGTAGTTCCTACAACCACAATTGAGATACCAAATTTCATTTTGATCATCCTCATGTGTAGCACAAATAAGAATTATTGCACCTTCATCATGTTTTTGGCTTTTTTCTTGCATAAAAACAATTTGATCATCATTCTTCTTTGACCAATATTTAGATTGATAATGTTTGAGTTTGTTGCAATTGTAGCATTGGATATGCTTTTGATTGTGGATTCTTCTATGATTGTTTTCGTGTCCTCGTCTTTTTCCTCCTTTAGATGACATTTGTGACATTTCATATTTTTGTTGCTCTTGTTGGCCATGTTGGCTTCCTCAAATTCTTGCTCATCCAAGATTGTTGTGACTTCCTCTTCTTCCTCTAAAACATTCTTCAAAAGAAACTTGTGCTTGGAAAGCTTGCGCTAAAGGAGTAAAGTCAAATTGTTCGAATTGAAGTTCATGAGATTGTAACTATCTCATCAAACTCTCCAAAGACATTCTAGAAAGGTCTTTAGACTCTTTTATTACAATGATAACATACTCAAACTTGCAAGACATGCTTCGAAGAATCTATTTAACAACATTTTTATCTTCAATATTTTCTCCATTTTGCGTCATATGGTTCACTATGACAATGACTTGATTGAAGTAATCTTCAATGGTTCCTTAGTCTTTCATGCATATGGTATCAAAAATCACTTCAAGGACATCGTAATCTTACCATTTTCACCTTTTTTTCTTCTTTGTGTGTGTTGTAAAGAGTATCCCATGTTTGCTTTGTTGAAATGTTTGCGGAGATCCTCACAAACATTGCTTCATCTACTGCTTAGAAGATGATATAAAGGGTCTTATTATCCTTCTTTTGATTCTCCTTCAACTGTTATACTATTGTTGGGTAAAACCAGCTCAATTTTTCCGGTCAACAAAACCATTCTCAACTATGTTCCACAAGTTTGTTGACGTGTATGACACCTTCATTTAATTACTTCGTTAAGTATAATTCTTCCTATTGAACTTAAGAAGGGGTTGCAACATACTGTTGTTAGAATCCATAGGGATCAACTTGTTCTAATACCACTTTGTTGGAAATGTAATGAGCACAAAAACTCTAAATAATAAAATTATTGAAGAAGAAGATGAAGATTTGAACTTACACTTCAACTTGTGCTTTTTGCTTGATTGGCTAGATTTGAAATGAAAAGTGCATAAGGTATTTATATGTGCACATAACTGCTAGGACCCCTCTCCAACACAAATAATTGTCGAACCAGCACAACAACCAAAGGAGCTATCCTCCAGTGAAAGACTCACTAGATCACTGTTAGGCCTATCCATTCATACCAAACCTTCTCTGATCAACTTATATTCATTATCACATAACTTTAGTAATATAAAAGCTTAATAATAATACAGAGTATTATTGGGTTACAAAACATTTTACAGAGAATTTGGCAGGTCTATGATGCAAATGACCAACACTGCATAGCACAATACAAAATTTATAGTGGAAGACTTAAATAGCTTGTACTCTAACTAATTACAACAAATTTTCCTTTATTTATTTCTAATCTTCTTTGAAAGATAAAAGAAAGAGAAAGCTCAATCCATGTGGATCGATGAAAAGTAGTCTTGTATTGTCAGTGTATGCGCAAAGTGTATGCATAAAGATGCAAGTATGTTAAGTATCAATCATTATAGATAGTTTCATAGCATAGTTAAAATTTGGAAATCTTGCAATACAATAAACATCATGAATATCAATCATCAATATCATGCATGTCCACCAACGCAACCAATCAAGCTCAAAAGATCCAAGATTCCTAAAAGTTTGGGTCACTACCTAGCAAACCCAATACAACATCACAAATCTAGAGTTATATCCATGCTCAACATATTTGGAATTCCTAAAAGTATGTAGTCATTGTCCAAGCAAACCCAGTGTAGCTTCACAATTCTAAAGCTAAATATCTCAATCAATCTAAGCAAAGCCTTGCAAACTCGAAGTAATTCTACACATGCAATTCCATGATTTTCAAAAAAGCTAATTAAATCCATCATTTCATGCAATTCAAAATAGAATATGCATGTAGTTTAGCATAGGGTTAATGTAGAACATATAAAGAAAATGCCAAAAATACTACTCACAATGTATAGGAATCTAAATTTCTATTCCACCACAAATCAGTTGGTTATCATGGAGAACATCATTAGAAATTCAATATTATCACTATATCTATAGGTCTTATGTTGTTTCTATCCCATTTCCTAGTCGAAATTATCATAATCTCCCTATATATGAGGTCATTTGCGTGTATTTATCTCAAATTTTGGTCAAAAAGTGTGTAAAAACACATAATATCACGTATAGGGTCTTGATTTACTGTTGTTTTAGTACAAACGTGCTCAAAAGATGATTTCTTCATGCTTTTGGAACTAGTCTCCCTCCATTTACTCTCATGATCAAAGCCAATGCTTCCTAAGAAACATGAATCCATATATGAGTGAACAATTATTTATCTAAGTTCCCATATAAAACCATCATTTCATCATCAACATCTAGATAAAATGTATGTCCTCTTTAGTTAAGCAACTAACCTACTTTTAGAGTCTTGTTCTCACTCCTTGACAATCTGTTTTTCAAGCTTTTAGTGTGTTTCTCTTCTCCTCAATACCTTCTTTCCATCACCACCACAAACTAAAAGTTCCCAATCTTTCTCCATGACCCTTTCCAAGGTTACTCAAGAAAATGCTCTAAAATCATAGGACAGAACCTATTTAGAATGGTGGTTTTTTGCATGCATTTTTCTCACCACCACATACTTCTTTTGCTTTGTGGTGGACACATGTTGATAAGTGGTATTGCAACCTGCAACCTCACACTTTATACAATGCAAAAAGGTGTCGTATGTTATTTAGGTGTCAAGCAAAAGAACCCCCATTTGCAATGCAAATGACATTGTTTGTCTCCAGAATGAAGTTGATGCAACACATTATTTGATTTCATGTAGTGTGATTTTTGCACTTTTCTATTTCGTCCAAATTTTCATATTGTGATACCCAAAGAATGCTAATCCCATTAGCATAAAAAAGAGACGTCGTATGACCACGGTCCCCAAATTGGGACCGTAGTCTTGTGTCAATTGGGTGGACTACCCGTGAGATCGCAGTCTCAGCTTGGAGGACCGCAGTATTGCGTCTCAATCTTCGTGAGAAACAATCCGCATGAGGATCACAGTCCTGGTCAGAAGGAGTGCGGTCCCACGATAAAAAAACTCGTGAATCTTGGCAAAGACGTGGGATCGCAATCCAAAGTCACGGTCCTACGATTAGGAACATGTTAAGACTGCAATCCTATGATTGAAACCCAAAAATCGAAGGTCAAATGTGCATTGCAATACTACAAGCTTACATATATACATTAGTGCACGGAACCCTAATCACATCATTCCTCCCTGCAGTTTCTCACCATCCTCACAAAAAACCCTAAGCGCTGCTCACTGTGCTCTCAGAAAACCCTTGGAGAACAAGCTTTCATCATTTTTTTTCAATCACTTAATATTAAATTTCATTTCTCCAACTAATCTTGAATTTTAATCCACCAATATTTAATTTTATTTCTTAAATCGATATTTGATTTTATATTTTTGTTGTCTAAGTTCACGCAAGCATCATATTATTTTATTTTTTTATTTTTCTTTTAGATACTAATATATTGCGAACCTCTTATATTCAACTCAAACATTTTTAGTTCTAAAAGTATATTTTATACTCGTATTGTAAAGGCTCTTATTTATTTTAATTTTTGAACAATTCCTATTTATTTTTCATCATTGTAGTTTGTCTAAAGATTATTTATATTTTATCTGTTATTGTCAAATAACCATAATCATTTTAATTTACTACTAGAGCATAAATAATGATATTTATTATTATTATTATTATTATTATTATTATTCATATATATTTTTCAATTCTTACTCACAAGCATTTCTCTTTGTTATTTTATTTTGAATTCTCATTTTTCTACAAACATATATTTTATTTTATAATTTTATTTTAATCGCGACGTATATGCGTTCGTGAGATTCTGGGGTGTTACAACATGCGAGCAAGGAATGTCATAACATTGTCATTTTTGACAACTGCAATGCATATTTGATAAATTAACAACTTGCTTGTGGTTGCCTCGGTCTATATAAAACCCACTACGACCCGTCATCACTTCAAACTCGCCTTAAACTCGATCAATAAGTGTGACATGATGAGTCTTTGCCTTCTCCTACCAACAACTAAGTAACTTCATTGCATATGTTGAATATGTTTAGCCTCCTTGATACAACATATATGTTGTATATGTTGCATGCGTTCTCATACAATTCTCTCCTTGATTCAAAGTACGCAATACATCGGTAGAAGGTCAATTGTACTAGAGCACAAATTGGCAATATTCTAGCCCTTTTAAGCACACCATTGAAACATTCTACAATATAAGACAAAAGATACAGATATAATTATTCTAAAGTGCACTAGATAACAAAAATGAGACATAAATTATGTATAAACACCATACTGACAAGGTTTGTAGTCATCCAACCATATCGATATCCTTAATCATATGCTTGCATCCATTTGTTCATGTCAATCTTTGAAAGCCATGTAAGAGCTTCATGATTCAAAGTTTTTATTTGATCTAAGTATGCAGCAAGCTTTCGTGGTTAGTGTTGTCTGCCTGCTTGTTAGACTAATGCCTTCAATTCTTTGTTTTTGAACTTTGTATTTAAATTGTTTGCCACCAGATGCAAACAATACTTGTGGTGCCCACAAGGCTCACACCAACCATTTGATGGTTTTTTCATAACATGTTTGATAGCAACATGTAGATCTGATATCACACAAATTTTTGTTTTGTTAGTTACACAAGAGCGCAATTTTCTCATAAACCAACCCCATGACTATGTCGATTCAGTGCTACAATGGCAAATGCAAGAGGAAACACATGACTATTGCTATCAACCCCGGTTGCAATGAAGAGTTTTGCTTGATACTTCTCATACAAATGGGTTGCATCAATTTGAATAAGGGGTCTATAGTATTTAAAACCATCAATGCAAGGCCCAAGTGCCCAAAAAAGTCGTTTGAACTCCACCATTCCCAAACCACGAAAACTTCTTCCAACTCGACTTGTGTTCCTTAGTTGTTTTATGCAAGCACGACCTTCCATTTACAAAGCATTTCATATAATGTTTCCCAATCACTAAATATTTTGACAAAAGCTTTTCTTTTCGCTTTCCATACCCTTTTATAGTGAACATCATATCCAAATTTATCCTCACAGTTTGGTGCAAGACGACAACAGAAATAGTTGGCTCCCAATGAACTAAATTGAACACTTCTGCATATATTAAGTTTACATCAAGCTGTGAATGATCTTGTGACAATCTTTCATACAAATATGTATAGGTATCATGATATTTTGTAACTTCAAAAAGACCATGTGACTTTCATTTACAAGCACGCAACTGCCATTCACACCCATCACCTACTTGTTTGCAGCGCACAGCCCAAGACTTTTTGTCATAATCAATAATACTAAATTCATGATGGTGTTCAACATAATAACGTTTCATAGTGTTTTGTAAATCTTCCTTAGTGTTGAACCTCAACCCAGTATGCAAATCACCACTATAGTTAGTAGTTGCCCACTTTGTGCCAAATGTTCCATCGTAGTTTCATTAACTGCATCATAGTTTATGTTATAGTACATAGGCGTCGGTACTTCATGTTCAGGCACTGTTCCCACTCTTGTAACTGCCTCAATGTCTAGGGCATCCTCATCAATAATATCATCAAATGAGCCATGTGGATCTAACGAATGATCATGAACTTCCATCACCCTCTCATCTACAACGATGTTATCCTCTTCATTTGCATGTGCTTCATCTTGCCTATCCATATCATGGTCATCACCAAACTCAAATGGTTGAGATTGGCTGAGAATATCAAGAATAACATCGTCACTAGCCATTTCATCCCTCATATCACTATCTAAATTCACATTGGCCTCATGTTCATTTTCATATGTTGGTGGACTGTAATCACCCTGTAACAATAACTGTGTCCTAGGACTTTCATCACCCTGTAATAGTAACTGTGTCCTAGGACTTTCATCCGCTGAAATAGGTTGAATGCTCAAATACAACTCTACAACATTAATAGGGAAACTGTGACATAAGTTGCCACAAATGCTACACTATAATCATCGAAAATTGGTAAGGGCTTGAAATACCATGCATCGTTTCCTAAAATAATTGGATGACGATACATTATACTTATTCATTTTGATTGACAATCTATAAACAATCTCTCCCTGATAATATTTTTCAAATCATTAATGGTAGCTCCCATCTTCATTAAAATACCTGTACACAGTCCACAGCTGTAATCAACTCCATACGGTCCATGTATCATTCCTCATTCATGTAACATATAATAGAAACCATTCTATTATCCATTATGTACCCTAGAATTTTTAGCAACACAAAATCAAACTATGTATGATGAGTGACATAATCAACACAAATTTAATAAAACACACATCTATGAACAAAGCAATATGAGATGTAAATATGTGTATAATGTAAGAATCTTCCTATTTTAATCATGCTTATATACTCAAAATACACTTCTTATGTGCACATGCTATTCGAAGTGGGAAAGACCATATAATTGATCATGATAAGTAACCTAAGGTGTACTAAGCATATGGAATTGATGTTGAACAATCATTTATTAGATTAGAATTATACATTGCACATGTTGTAATTACTTTAGAATGTATTTTTATCCAATTAACTAACGACTAACAACATTTCTCTCCAAAAAATTAAAAACAAAAATACTAAAATACATGAAAAAAGTCAGGTTAAAAATCGAAATTAATATTGAAATATCCAACTAACTGTAATGGTCATAAGCAAAAAAATCAACATCAACTTTCACTATCACATTGCAGTAATAACAAAAACTCTCTTATTCTACGAAGGAAAAAATAATTTATATACTTCATCTTTTCTTTCATATCCTAATAGCCTAATATATATGTTTTTCTACAAGATTCAAAGATAGTTAGTACTAACATTGAAGAGAAAATAATACAAGTCCTATAGCATTAAAATATCCCAATATACCATTCAACCACAATTATGATATAACTTTTCAATATTTCTTATTGAATGAATAGCGTTGATTCTACCTTTTTTTATAACATAAAACAAGGTATGAATCTACTTTTTTTTTCCTTTTTCAAAAAAGTAATAAAAACGTATAACAAATAATAGAAGTAAAAAAATATAACTTGCTTAAAAATTAATAAATAGTTGAAAATTTTGCTTGTAGAATCCTAAAAAACTAAAAACGATTTATCCAACTTATTTTAATTTGTTTAATCTTATTCACCTTTATTCTATCATATCCAATATAATATAATCTTCAAAAAAATTATTTTTTTCTTTTCTTACATATCAAACAAACACTAAGACCGATATAGTGTTGATTCTACTTTTTTATAACACATAACGAAGTATGAATCTACCTTTTTCCTTTTTTAAGAAAGTAGGAAAAATGTAAAACAAATAATAGAAGTATAAAAATATAACTGGCGTAAAAATTACATTATTTTGATATAAAAAGATGAAAATTTTGGTTGTAGAATCAAAAAATCAAAAGTGATTTATCCAACTTATTTTAATTTGTTTAATCTTATTCACATTTATTCTATCATATCCAATCTAATATAATCCTCTAATTATTTTTTAGTTATCCTATAAAAATTAATTTTTATCATATCTTACATACCAAACAAACATTAAGACCAACATAAATCAAACCGTTGAGTATAACAATGATATAAACAAAACAATAAAGTATACTATGTAAATTAATAACCATAACCATAATCTTAATCTCAGCTTTTCAAAAGTAAAAAAAATAAAAAATAAGACTTTCATTTCTTCATAAGAAAAAAAATCAACATCCAACTAACAGTAAATAAGTTTTACGTAGACACTATTACAAGTAAATAACATTAACTTTTTTTTTTTGAAAAAAAAAAACTAAAGTCATTACATAAGTATTCTCATCACCTAAGTATGATAATTTTTAGTGTAATAAAGTATTATTTCTCAAACCAACATATTATAAAGAACTAGATCAATTTGCTGGTCATTTTCTTAAAGCTAGCTTTAATCACTAAAACAAAGAAGAAACTTTTGTTCTTTGTAGCAAGGTTTGGTTTCTTCCAAATATAAATTAGAGTGTAATAAAAATATGTCTATAACAAAAACAACCAAGTGCAAAGATATTTTGCCGAAAAGTGTAAATTGCCTAGCAAAACAATTACAAAAAACAAAAAAAAAAGCAACATTAACCATAATCTTTTTTAATAAAAAAAAATGTATGAAGGTCTATTATAAATCACATTTCTTAATAAGAAAAAATATATAAACACTCAATTAATAGTAAATAAGTTTTACACCAACAATATAAAAATTAGTCAACAGTAATTTGTTTTATTTCGAGGAAAATGGTTATTCTCATCAACCAATAAATTTTATATATAAATATGATCATTTTAAAAAATAAAAAGTTATTACGGTAGAAAATGATTCACTATATAATCCTCTAAATTTTTTCTTATCTTATAAACATTTTTTTTTTCATATCTTATATGTCAAACAAACATTACAACCAATATAAATCAAACCTTTGGGTATAACAATAATATAAACACAACAATAAAATGTAACACCCCAATTTTCAACCTGACCTCCCATCACGTGAACCTCACGTGAGGATCGTCACCCGTTGAAAATCGGAATGCTACTTAAAATTTTCATTTTGTACAAATCGTTTTCTTTAAAATTAAGCTCATAAACTTTTCTTTTCAAATCAAATTCTAGATAGATATTCTATGCAAAACAGAAAATCAAAATAATTTCTCAATACCTTCACCGAATTTCACAATACAATTTATAAATAATGCAGCGGAAACCTTTAAAGACTTGTATTAAGACACAAATGTTAAACATATAATATTGTTCACAAATCTAATCAATTGAATTTAAAATCAAATAATTACATGAAATCGTTTGAGAAGAATTAAACAAATACCACTTCCAACACCACCTATCCCGGACTACCTCCCCAATGAGGTGTCCAATTAAAGTGCAAGTCTTTATATGCAAGTTACCATACTCTACGTCCATGCGTACCTGAAAAATAAAGTGGAAGTGAGCTCGAAAGCCCAGTGGATCGTTCCTACACATCACATGCATTATACAAACCCAATTCAAAACATTACAAACACTTTTAAACATTAGGCGTTTCAAACATTCATTTAGTTTTCGTCGAAGTCAAAACCGGAAGAAGGTTGAGATGCCTCTCGGTATTCCCTGTGATCCAATCCAATTGTAATCATAGAGGCCTCAGGTCCCATCTAGAATCAGTCATGTCTCAGTTTTACAGTCTAAGAGAGAGTACTTACCATGGCATCATACTGTCTCCCAAAGACTTCGAGTTGTCGCAACCAGCTCCGAGTGGGAATACCTACGATCCGCCTTGCGGCTCAACAATCGAACCGGTACGTGGATTCTTAATAAATCATTGTCTTATTCTTGTTTTACAAACAATTTCAAGCATACCAAGCATCACATAATACACAATAAAAATAAATCATACATCATTCAAGCAAACCAAACAATTTTAATCAATCTCTTAATAAGATTATAATAACCTAGAACTATTCAAACAAATGTTTTGAATTTTAAATCTATATAATACATATGAGCAAGGAAGTCACGCCCACTTGGTTTCGCCGATCTTCAGGGTGACCTTGCTTTCCTTTGAGATGCTCAATACCCAAAATCTACAATCTGTAATTCAACAATTAATGAGATTTACTAATTTCCTAATTCACATTTAATCTTATTCAATTTATTTTTAGACTTAAATAATTTCTAAAATAATTATGAAGTCTAGATATCAGTTTCAACAAATTTTGGATTAATGCTCAATTCTAGAATTTTATATATTCTAATTAAAATAGTTTCTAAACCTTCTAAATTTTCTTTAATTTAAATTTAAAACTTTAGTGATTTACTTCCAAGCCTTTTTTCATAATATTAGGTTTCTAAGAATTGAATCTTCACAAATTTAAATAATTTATTAATATCGTAATTAATTTAATTACGAACAAAATAAGACTTCTAAATATTAGAAGTTTAGTTTCAGGGCTTAAATTCATGTTTTTCTTATAAAAGATTTTAAACTTCTAATATTAAATAAAATTATTAATGGGTTAGAAAACTATTTTTTTATCCTAATTTAAAACATTAATTAACTTAATTTTATTAAATCAATTAATCTTTATGTTCAATCATTAATAATTTATCTAATATTAAATTTATTTAATTTAAATTATTAATTAAATATTCTAGACTAATTTTCGTAATCGATTTAAAAAATTTCTATTTGTATCCAGCTTCTAAATTTCTAGTTTCATTTTGTTATCACATCCAGAAATCAACTAAAATACTTTTAATACTAAAATTTAAAAATAAAAATTCTAGATTATACCTCGCGTTGTCTTCTGTGCGCGAACCAACGTCTCTTCGCTACTCCGTTCTATTTCAGACACTATTAGTAGAAAACCCAAATTCTGGGAATTTCAGCAACTTCCCTCTACTTTATGTTCATGATTCACATCAAACACTAGTAATAACCAAAATGGCCAAATCTGAAAATGTTTCTTCTTTATGGTCACCAACAAGCATGGTTCTTCAATCCATCGTCCCAAATCAGAAGATTATCAACTCGTGCAACACCAAAGAACCACACCAAAATGACGCATGAATCAAAATTAGCAATCACAAATCACCTCAGATTCACAGCACCACAAGAATTTCTTCACGGTTTCATGGCCAAACGAAACCCCCAAATCAAAATCATCAAACGCACCCCAATTCCAGGTTTTAGCCAAACCATTTCAACAAGATTCCATTCTCTATTTTGATCCATGGCCACCGAAACGCTAGAAATCCAAATCTCTGCTTCTTCAATTCGGTCATCAACAAACCACAAACTGTGGATTTTTTTTGTTTTCATGATTCACCAACCAGTAGCTGCAATTACTTCATCTCATTCACAGCTCCAACTCACCCACACACACCTAACGGACAGCAACTTAGAAAATCTCAATCACTCCATCATTCTTCATGGCATGAACCAGCTTCTATTCTTCCTCTGTTCTCATTTCATGGCAGCAGCAACCACTCACACACACACACGTATCTCATCTGCTTCATTGTTGCAACTCCTCTTCTTTGCTTCATCTTCTTCTTCTCGTTCGACGGCAACAGCAACAGCCGCACCCCAGTTCTTCCTTCCTCTGCTCATGCAACGACGCTCAAGACCAGCAACACATCACGTAGCCCCTGTTTTCTATTCCTCTTCCCTGCATGATTTCTTCTTCGTTCGGCAGCAGGGACAGCAGCAGCAACTTGAGCAATTTCCCTTCTGTTCATGGTTCACAACAACTCGGTTTCTTCCTCCTCAAAATAGAGCATCATCAGTAGCTAGAGTTCTTCTTCTTGCTTGCTTGCTGGTTCAGCCACTAACCAGAGCTTCTTCTTCAGCTCCTCTTCTCAGTTCTCCTCTTCTTGCTTGTGCTCTCAGCTAATGCTCTAACAGAGCTTCTCTCATTTCCTTCTTCCTTATCGATCAGTTGCTTCTTTTTAAACACTCCGTCCAAAAATTTCCCTCGTTCACAGCCCAACGTGAGCAACCCAGAAAATTCTAGGTTTTTCTTCTCACCTGCTGAACAACCAGATTCTTGTGGTTGTTGCTCTTGTTCAACCGAGATCAAGAAATTCGGTTTAGTTTTTGTTTTTCTTAGTTTATTAATCATTTTATTTGTTTAAAACCTTAGTGTAAGCCATTATTTATTTAAAACTTTAGAATATAGTTAA
>JAJIYU010004547.1:0-24108 GCA_030144865.1 Tinospora cordifolia
ACAGGAGAAACCCAGAAATGAAACAGGGAAGTGCATACCTGTGACCGCGGTCGGTGTTCTAGCGATCGTGGTAATCACGCAAAAAACCTAGAAACGAACAACGTGCACCAGTCTGTCCACTAGGGTAGTTGCACAGTGACCGCGGTCATGCTACAGTGACCGCGGTAATTCTTCGATTTCTATATAAATGAACATGCGCAGAAAACCCTAGATCTGAATTTTTCAATCGCA
Source organism: Tinospora cordifolia (assembly GCA_030144865.1). Classification (NCBI taxonomy): domain Eukaryota; kingdom Viridiplantae; phylum Streptophyta; class Magnoliopsida; order Ranunculales; family Menispermaceae; genus Tinospora; species Tinospora cordifolia. The sequence continues at coordinate 232 of JAJIYU010004547.1, forward strand.
AATCACTGATTTTTCTCTCTAGCTCTCACCAAACTTGCTCATCCCATTTCTTAAGTGTTCTATTGAGTTTTAAGGGTGGTCTAAGCTCCTTCAAACCATTCCCTACCGTTTTCAAGCTCGGATCCGCCAAGAGCAACATCAACAAGGGTGGATTTGGGTTGAGGCAAGTTGGAAAAGGGCTTGTGCTAAGGTAAATCTCGAAATCTTCTTGAAATCTTGTCTTTTTAGCTTTTTAAACCACTTTTCTCAAATGTAGTTCGTTTTTCCTTGAATTAATGTGTGTTTTAAACTTAATGACCTAGCATTAATGTGCTAAGCTCATGTCGCCGACCTCGACGACCGCGGCAATGCGAAGCATTGCCGCAGTAATGCGACATGCACCGACGTTCTCTCGTTTTGTACTGATTTTGGGTGCGTTTGAAACACATGCACCAAGAACACAAACCTTAGGGTTTTGGTTGTGCCATAAATGCCTTAGATTCACGTATTCTCATTGTTTAAAAACCTTATAGATTGATAATCTGAGGCGTGCACGGCGAGGAGAAAGGCGCAAGGTTGAAGAGTACTAATGTGGGTGTGATTTTCTTACTCCCTAGCCTTATCCAAATTTTGAATGCTTAACATAATGTTTGTTAGCTTAAGATTTGTTTAGAAGCATGCTAGGACATGCTTGATTGACCTTGGTTGGGTTTGACTTGGTGTATGTCCTTGATGCATGGTTGCTTGAGTCATAACATGCTAGATAGAGATTTCTATGAGATGATTTCCATGAATAGCTGAACACATATATTTTGTTTTACTTTAAATGTTACATTGATGATCACGTATGACTTGGAATGACATGTATGACTAAAGAACATTAAATTAAGATTACTAAATCCACGTACTGGCATGGTAACCGGCCTTAGGGTGTCATTGTTAGTGTCCCTACCTGAGCTAACTGCGACAACTGATTGTGTCTTCGGACGAAGAGTTAATCCGGTCTTCCATCCTTAGATTGTGGTCCCGAAGGTAACCGACCCTTGGGCGTTACCCCTAGACTCGCTTTCGGACTACACAAGGTATATTGAGGGTTAAAGACTCTTTCGGTCTTAGACGATAACAAAACAAGAAATTGTGTGAAATGCCTAATATAGTGAAAGCGATTGTATGTTTTGTATTCTGGTTTGTATAATGCTAGTGATGTGTAGGGATGATTCACTGGGCTCTCGAGCTCACCCCACTTTTCTATTATAGGTGATCATTGACACCGTTGGAATAGGCCAGCACACGGGATGTCTTTTTGGGTAGTGACCTCGCTGGGAGGTTGTTACAGTTCTTTTTCAGTTTTATTTGAGTTTACCGTTGTACCATTTTGTTGTAAATAATACTTTAGTGTTTAACTTGAACTGGACATGTGTCCTCTTTTATCTTTGAACTATTTCGCATGTAAATTAAATATTTTGGAACTTAGGCCCATTGGACCATGTTTTATCTACATTCTACTATGCTCCGGAATGAATTTGAAATGTTGTTCCGCTGCAAAGAACTTAACTTGGTCAAAAATGATTTCACTATGGATTTATGAATGAACTGAAGTCCGCTACATGCATTTTAATGAATTTCATGTCTACTAAAGGGAACAATTATTTTGGTGTTCATTGTATATTTTAAATTTTAACTTCATAACCTATTTAAAAGAAAGGTATGAAACACGAGATTGAATGAGAAAGGGAAATTGAACCACGTGGCCTCCAGCACTCGGTGAACGAACAGATGACACGGCGTCTCTCGTCGAACCAACGAAAGAGCTCGTGTCGTCTTCGCGCGCTTCCTTGCGACGGATCGTCGCAACAGAGATAGAGACGGATCCGGGAGCCGGGGTGTCGCAAGCTTAAGAAAAGAAAAGGGGCTGAGGGTGCCAAGAAGGAGGCAAAGAGAGAACAAGAAGAATTTCAACTCTTATTTTGGGATTAATGAAATTGGTAGGGTAAGGGGGTTTATATGAGTCTCTGAGGGTCAGATCCATCATTTTTAGCCTTCCTAATAAGGAAAAATTTCATTTTTGCTTAGTTGGGGCAGCTAGGGTTTGAGATTTGGTTTTTAGGATCTTTTTTTCGTATTTTTTTCAGAATTTTTCGATATTTTTTGTGTTTTTTCAGGCTTGTTTCAATTTTTTTTTTATTTTTTTCCTTAAATTTTTTCTTTTTATAAAATGGCGCACAGGCGCGCGCAATTCATATATACAAAATATATTATCCAAAGTATTATTTCCTTAACTTAATAGGGAAGACTATTATAATGATGAAGAATATTATGCATATACACATACTAAGTATATTCACCCATATATTACTACATGCCTAGTATTAATTAATGCATATCCATATATACTTCTATACCAATTAATTAATTAATTAATTAATTGCATATCAATTCAAGATAATATGTCATATATATATATATATATGCACCAATTAATAAAATGTCACATATATAGGCACAGATTAATATATATATACATGCGTCTATACAATTAAAGCACATTCATTTATACAAAATAATTTGGGATATTACATCCTACCCCCCTTAAAAAGGATTTCGTCCTTGAAATCTATCAGTAGGTTACTTGAGTATCTGTCGATCGAGTATTTCTAGTGAAAAGTTATGGGTACTTATTTTGTATTTTACTTTTCAATTCCCAAGTATCCTATTCTATTCCATGGTGTTTCCATACGACTTTGACTAAGGGAATATCTTTTGCTCTCAGGCTTTGTACCTTGCGATCTAGAATCCTAATCACTGCTTCTTCATATGTGGCATCATTTTGGACGTCTACTTCTTCCCATCGAATTATGTGGGAAGGATTTGGTTCGTATTTCCACAACATTGATCTGTGAAATACATTGTAGATTGAAGACATTCGATTTGGAAGGTCTAACTCATAGGCGCATTCGCCGATCTTTCTAAGTATCTCGAAGGGTCCAATGAATTGTGGTGCTAGTTTTCCTTTGATTCTAAATCGTTTGATTGCCTTCTGAGGGCTGATCCTTAGAAACACTTTATCACCTAAGTAGAATTCTAGAGGTCTTCTTCTCCTATTAGCTTAATTTTTCTGTTTACTTTGTGCAGTTGTCAGATGCTTCTGAATTTGTTTCACCTGATTGTTCATCTCTTGCACGAGATCTGGCCCAGCAAGAACGTGATCCTCAAGTTCAGCCCAATAGGTTGGTGATCTGTAGGGCCTCCCATAGAGGGCTTCGTACGAAGCCATCCCTATACTTGCCTGATAACTATTGTTATAGGCAAATTCCTCTAAGTGTAGGTACTTACGCTAGTTCCCTTTGAAGTCAAGGACGTAAGACCTCAACATGTCTTCCAACGTCTGGATAACTCTTTCTGACTGGTCGTCCGTATGAGGGCGGAAAGCCGTACTTATGGTGAGCATAGTGCATAGTTCCTTCTGTAGACTCTTCCAAAATTGTGAGGTGATACGAGTGTTTTAGTCTGACACAATTGTCTTAGGTACCCCATGAAGGCTTACAATTTCTTTCACATAGAGTTCACCTAGTTTACTGACTTGGTCTGTGGATTTAATGGGCAAGAAGTGTGCACTTTAGTGAGGTGACCCACAATCACCCAAGTAGTATCTTCCCCTTTCTGATTTCTAGGTAATTTGCTGACGAAGTCTATGGCAATGTTATCCCACTTCCATTTTGGGATAGGAAGTGGTTGTAACAATCGTGAAGGTTTTCGGTGTTTTGCCTTTACGTGCTAACAGTTTAAGCACTTAGAGACATACTTGGCTACATCTTTCTTCATACCTCTCCACCAATAGGTTTTTCAGAGATTTTGATACATCTTATCTCCTCTTGCATCTTCATCAGTGTTGCTTCCGAGAAGAATTTCTTGTAAAATATTTCCCTAAACTCTTCCTAGGTCATTCAACTAACATTAATGGTCGAGTCTACCGTTACAATCCGCCACCAACTTCTAGCTAGTCCCTTAAATTGATAGATAGGCAACGCTACCCTACTAGGACTAGTTACTCGTAACACATCCAAGTGTTCTTCTAATTCTTGGTACCAATGGTCAGCTGTTAAGCTATCAGTAGTACCATGAAATTGCGATGGTATTGGCTTCTTTAGTTCTAACAGTAACTTTCTATGTTCACTGTCTTCTAGGTCCTCTGGTTCTTCCTGATGATCTAGAATCTTAGGTGCTAGCATTGGCTATTGCATCAGAATCTGTTCCTGCACCTGCGGCTGTGGTGCCAACTGCGATATCATTCGAGCTAGAGTCTTCTCTATTTGTTCCATCACTCTTATGGTGACTTTATTTATTATATGTTCCATCTTAGCCTCAGCCATGCTATTTTGCACTTCTTAAGAGTCGGTGTCATCAGATGTAGCACCTTTTGTTGCATATCTCCTAGGTCTGGCCATTATCTACACATTAACATCGATTTAGTATTCGTTTCTGCTATTTTTGTTTAGTCTGTTCTATCATGACTCTAGATTCATGTCTCTGGGTTTTTGATCTGTTTAGTGGCTTAATAATTTATTCTTCTAAGTCACTTTTATTTTTTTGGGTATAGGATTTGGTTTCATACAAGTAGTAAGATCCTCATGCATTCAATCATTCAAGAAATTCATGCTAGCATAGTAAAATTCTAGGCTTCCACCTATACCTCTAGGTTTGTATGTCTCATACCACCCTTGCCCTTTAACATAGACTTCCACCCAGAGATTTCACTACACCCAATCAATTTTGCAAATGTCCGATTTCTAAGGCTTCTCAAGCCCCATTATACTTGACTGTCCCATACCAGCCAAGCATAGGGAAACGAGTTTGTCCAAAGCCACCAATCATTCACCAAAAATGGTTCATCATTCTCCGAGTTTAGGATTCTTTCGTACCTCGAATTCTTATGCATCCCATACCACATAAAACCCAAGGATACGGAATCCTCCCGATCTCGTGTCCTGACCAAACAAGTGTTCATTTTTCACACATTTCCAATCTCTAACTTATGTGCTAAAAGTTTATTCATGATTCACTATGCCACCCTTGGCAAACCCCAAGTCTTTACTTAAGGTCTCTTTCCTAGACTTAAATTTTCAATTCTTGGTTGAAAGGTCCTTATATCGAACTGAGAATCTTCCATGACACCACCCTTGGCATCTCCCTTAAACTATAGTAAATTCATTACCCTTAGTTTCCCTCTCATGGTTTTCTTGTAGGAAAATAATTGCATTCTTCAACTCTGACTACTTGTATTAGCTGGTGGGACAACCTCTAGATCAGATGGCGAGACTGAAGTCTACTTAGCAACCATGCTTTCTAGAACGGGATAACTCATCTCCCTTTCAATTTTTAGCTTTACTCAGGACAGGGCTTACCCACTATCAGCTCAACTCGTAATCTTTGTATCTAAACAAAACCGTTGAAAACATATATCTCTTTTAGAAAATTAATTTTTCAAAATCATTTCACTTTTCAAAACAGGAGGTAGGGCTTCTAAATTAAATAATTAAATAGTCTAACCTTACTAATCAATTTCTTCTAATTCTTGCGCGAGGCATCTAAAGCCTAAGCTCTGATACCACCTTTGTAACACCCCACCTCCCAAGCCCCATCGTCCCCGTCATCTGACGGTATAATTTTTTTCGATCAAAATCTTAGGCTGCCCGGGAGGAGGGCCTAGGCTACGTTATCCTTTTTCCTTTTTAATAATTCATGGCATTATAAGTAAAACAAACCTTTTATTTATTTATTCTAGATTTCGAGTCCATGAACTATTACAGTGGAAAAATAAATTTAAAACTAAAATAAATAATTTAGCTTGAGCCCACATGCCCTACAATGAAATAAATAAAAAGAACTCCTAATAAGTAATCTTCCACGATGGCTAATAAATTAATTTCCTTAAATGTAAAAAATGAGGGGGGTGAGCTAAAAAGCTCAGTGAATCATTCCATCTATTTAATTCATTATTCCAACCAAATAACACAAGCGTATCAAACATTTTCCAGAATTTAATCGATTCAAACAACATATTATTTCAGTTGTAATTTAGACCAAATGGGGATAACCTCTATGCTCCAAATTTGGGGAGAGAAATCAATCCTGAAACTCGAACCCTTCTCTGTGAAGTGGGGTCATTCCTGAAATCCAGTCCACTCTAACAACCATTTCAAAAGTCCAATTCTACATGGAACACAGAACGTCCGTCCCCGTGCCAATACATGGTTGAAATATCATTTAATCTTATTCTTATGGGTAAGAGCATAATAAATAAATATTTCAATAGTATCCGAGCACTTCCAACAGTATAACACTATTAACAATCACATGAATGAAACAATAACTTTCGATTTTTGATGTAGAAGATCGTAAAAGACGAAACTACATAGCATACTCTCTCAGTCATGAGCAATACAATAATGTATAATTAATTCTTCACAGTAATTAAACACTCCAACAATATAACATAAATGAATCAATGACTTTCAATTTTTTATATAGAAGATCGTTCAAGACGCAACTATAGAACATATTCTCTTGGTCATAAGAAATATAATAATTTAACAAAATTAAACTAATCACACGAGCAAGCATTATTTAAATCAAAATAAATAAATTAAAAGAAAAAAGAATTTCACCTCGAGATCGCTTTCTAAATCTTTCTAGCACCTCGTTGCTACTACTTCGCAGGTTATTTATAATAGCTTAAGAAAAGAAAAGGGACTGAGGGTGTCAAGAAGGAGGCAGAGAAAGAGCAAAAGGAATTTTAACTCTTGTTCTAGGATGAATGAAATGGGTAAGGTAAGGGGGTTTATATAGAGTTTCTAAGGGTCAGATCCATCATTTTTTGCCTTCCTAATCATGAAAATTTTCATTTTTGCTTAGTTGGGGGCAGCTAGGGTTTGGGAGTTGGTTTCTAGGGTTTTTTTTTCGTATTTTTTCAAAATTTTTTGATATTTGCTTAGTTGGGGCGCATGGGCCCCAAATTTTTTTTATACCATCATATAATCAAGATGATGAGACTCAGGAGATGGAGTGTTACAACATCTTTCTTCCATTTTCCTTCAAAAAGTATTGAATAAAATCTCATGCTCTCTTTCCAATTCTTCTACACATTTTTATGATTCTTGTAAATTTAGAAAGGCACATCAATTACCATTCACTAGATGCAGCATCTCTAATGCTGAACATCTTGAGTTTGTCTATTCAGATATTTGGAGGCTAGCTTGAGTAGTTTCTTGTAATGGTGCTCACGACTATGTCATTTTTGTTGATATGTTTACTTGTTTTGTCTTATTTTACCATCTCAAGTTGAAGTCAGATATTTATTTTGTCTTTGTGCCGTTTCATAAACATGTTGAACTTCAATTTAATAAGAAATTGGAAGTGTTTTAGTTGGACATGGGAGCTAAATATAAATGTAATGCCCCAAAATTTTATTTGGTAATTAGATAAAATAAATGTAAAATAAAATAATTAATTAAATAAATTATGAAAATAATAGTGTAAAATATGTATAATTAAATATATAAAGGGGTAAGTAAATTCAAAATGATACACAAGAATTTGTACAAAATTCTATTCTAGTTACTGCGGTAATGATATTTACTACCACGATGGTGCGTGAATTGCCCAAAAGAACCAATAAGTGCACTGTATTTTGGTTGTCGCGGTAATACATTACACTACTGCGATAATACGTAAACCTATGCAAAAATTATTATGCAAAGTTTTCAAACATGTAAGCTCATTCTAAAATTGTCACATACTAAAACTTTTCATCCAAGAAACGAGTTGAATAGAAAGACGTGGGTTTAGAAGATAATTCTACCAAGGATACAATGCTAAGGATTCCTAAACTTATCCAACACAACTTTAACTCTATATAAACCTTGCACAACCATCTTCCAATTCACCTCTCATGCAAACTTGAGAATTGACTCTCTCTTCTTGTTCTTCTAGCCATCTTCTTAATATTCCTTTCATCCCCTAGCTGTCCCACATGACAACGATAGCAGTAGGTGAAGAAGAAATCGAGAAAACTAAATAACAATGGAGTTTTAGACCATAGGATCTTCTTCATAACATTTTACAAGAACCCTAGAAGGATCTTTTGGAGTGTACAAGAGAGTTGGCCAATCAAAGAAGGTATAACGATCCTCTTTAGTCTCAATGCATGGTTCGTGATCGAGAGTTTGAGATATTAGAATGCCAAGGATATAGGAAAACAAGGGATGGGAGAAACATGCACGAATGTTTGTTTTTTTTTTGTATTTATTGTGGTAATAATCATTGTTACAGTGGTATTACACTCGTTCACTCCACTATTTTTTGGACCTTTACTCTAGTTATGTGGTAGTGTAATCTCTTTTTTATTGCTTCCTGGCTACTGCGGTAGTGTTGTTTTCTTCCATGTTTCTGTATTTTGCATTCTGGTTAGTTCAACATTGTAGTGGTTCTTTTGAACTATAGTTTGGTTACCATAGTTCTCTATTGTGATACTGGATCAGTGCTTCTTTGAATCATTCTGGTTATCGCAGTACTCTACTACCATAATATCACTGTTCTTCTATAATCCTCTTTGGTTAGGGTTACCCTAGCTGTAACACCCACAAATTTTGTACGAATTTTAAATAAAATATTTCGTTTGAGAAATTTATAACATGTTTAGATATAAGCTGCATATATTCTAAACTATGAAATAAATTAAATTAATTGAAAAACCTTGGTATCCAAGAATAAATAATAGAAACATATATATATATATATATATATATATATATATATATATATATATACACATACACACACACACACACACACACACACATATACACTGATATATCTAACTATGATATGCGAATATTAGATAAATATAAGTATATAAAAATATTCGTTATGGTTGTAAAAATAATATTATATAATATGTGTGTTAGTATAATGGGTGTTAATATAATATCATATAATATATTACACATATTATATATATATATAATAGCATGTATGAGTATTTGTAAGTGTAAATTTATAACATTTCTATTTTGATATATATATATATATATATATATATATATATCCTCGCGCACGAATGCGGCAAAATAGCTAAATTCACACGCGAGTGTGTGCATGAAATGCACTCCGCACGATTTTGGCGAATTCGCCGAAATCATGTAGTCCAAAATTTGAAATTCAAAAACCAAAGAAAAAAAGAAAAAATTGGAAAAAATGAAAGAAAACTAGGAAAAACCAAAAATAAAAGGAAAAAATGTGAAGAGTACACCAAAAGCCCTATAAAAAAACCTTAAAACCCAATGTTTGATTTGGAGCTGCCAAACCCCAACAAAAATAGAAAATTATATATGAAAAATGCCCGAAACTTACAAGCCTTGCCCCCAGAAGATTCTATATAGACCTCCTAGTGCTCTTATTATTTCTTGTCTTAAAAATAAGGGCATACTAGTCCCTCTTAATTTTCTCTAGCTCTCTTTTTGACAATCCCTTTAGTTCTTGAGTAATCTTGAATTGTTCTTGAGTATTTAAAAGTCTTGAGTAACGAAGTTCTGTCGAATTTTAGAGGACTACAACTATTTTGCAAATTAAGGTAGAAGTGATTTCTCAAATCCCTATTCTACTTGTATAGTTTAATACCATGTTCATGCATGTTTAATTTAGTTTAGTGTGCATATTTATGTTTGAATAACATAGTTTAAAAATTCAGATTTGCATGTATGTCATGTTACTTGATCATGAAACAATGTCATGCTTAGGTTATGCATGTTTAGGTTTGTTTTAAAGCATGATGCATACTAAGAGTTTTTTTTTTTTTTGAATGTTTATATGTTAAACATGTTGAAATTATTTTTATTTATCTTTCATGAGTATAATTTATTTATGATTCATGATTATGAGATTTAATGAAAGATGTTGAAATTAAGAACCACGTATTGTCAAAGTCAACATGGGGGTCACTGTGAGCATTCTTTACATGTGATTAGTTTACATGGGTGATGTTCCAAAATTTTTGGAATATGGGTTAGGTCCTAAGTCCAATGAAACTTAGCATAAGAAATGTCTTTTTACTCAAGAGAGTTATTTTAATAAAAAATATCAAGGGCTTTGAAACCCTTTAAGTGAAATTTACAACTATAAACAGAATATTGTTTGAAACACCTAATGATTTATAAGTATTTGAATTTGAATGTGTTATTAATTCTAAATTAGTAATTTAGTGGTTTGAAAAAGATTCATTGCGCTATGTGCTCATCCTTTCCCTCATATTTTTCAAGAAATTGACTTGCATGAAGACTATGAATATTAGTTAAGTTTTTTTAGAAAGTTTTTAATTTCTATGTAAGGGTATGCGACCTAAGTTTTGAATTTTTCACTGTAATAGTTTTTCTTTAAGATTGAGTTATGTACTCAGCTTTATTCAATTAATAAAGTTTATGAATTTCTTTTATCTCTTGTATTATTGCCTTATTAAATTCTTAAATTTGAATTATGTACTCTTAAATACTATTATGACATGAAATAATTGAAATAGAAAGTCGAGTTGTATACTTGTAAAGTAAGAACAGCCCGGCACGCCTTGTGGTAAAGTCCAAATTGAAAGTTTCGAGAGTTGGGGTATTACAAATGTGGTATCCGAACCTAGGCTTTAGGTGCCCTGGGCTAAAAATAGAAAGTGAAACCTAAACATGTGTTAATTACGCTAGAAATAGAGAGTTAAACATAGTTGCTTGACAAGAATTAGAAACTGAAATTAGGGTTTCACATTGAATTGAATTGAAATCTTAATGCCCTACCTTCTATTTTTTAAAATTGAAAAATGTTGTGGAAAGTGTTTTAAAAAAGGAAAGACATGTTTTGAAATATTTTGTTTGGATACAAAGACTACAAGTTGAGCTGATAGTGGGTAAGCCTTGTCCCGAGTAAAGCTAAACATTGAAAGGGAGGTGGGTTATCTTGCTCTAGAAAGCGTGGTTCCTAAGCAGACTTCGGTTTTGCCGCCCAATTTGGAGGTTGTCCCACCAGCTTGTACGAATAGTCTGAGTTGAAGAACACCTTTACTTTCTATAAAAGAAAATTAGAAGATGAAAAATTAGGGCAAGAAACTAATTAGAAGTTGAAAAAGATGCCAAATGTGGTATCTGGACTAGACAAAGGTTGCGAATCAACTATATTGAACCCTAGGTCCAAAGGAAAGACCCTAGGTAGACACGTGGTGTAGCCATGGGTGGCATAGTGTATCAAAAGCATAAAACTTTAGGACATAGGTTAGAAACTGAAACTTGTGTGAAAACATAAAATTGTTTAATTAGGACACGGGATCGGGAAGCTTCTATATCTTTTGGTTTCTATGTAGTATGGGATGCATAAGAATTCGAGGTTATGGAGGAAGCTAGGACTCGAAGAATGATGGATCATGTGTGGTGAATAATCAATAACTCTGGCAGAACGAATTTCTCTATACTCGCTGGTTGGGATGCTGGAGTATAGTGGGCTCGAGAACCTTAGTTATTGAGTAATTTGCGAAATTGTTGAGTGTGACTCTATTTTGGGTGAAAGTCTAAGTGGAAAGGGTAGAGTGGTATGAGACACTTAAACCTGAAAGCATAGGTGGAAGTTTGGAACCTCGTTGTGCTAGTTTTATTATATGATTGTGTGATATGCATGCTTTACTACTTATTTGCTTTGAGACCAAATCCTATACCCATGCATGAAAAGAACCTAGAAAAAAACCTTTATGCCACTGAACAAATCGAGGACCTAGAAACAAGAATCTAGAGTCATGATAGTACGAACATTTGACAAGGAAAATACTGATAAGGTGTTAAATTTATAAATGAGGCTAGAACATGAAGGCACGTTATTCGATCCACCACCTCTGATGAAACCGAGCCATGGGAACAGGAATTGCCTGTTGGAATAGAGGCACAAATGTAGGCCATAATGAATGGATGTCGCAGAGGGTGTTGGATCAGCTATTGAGGGCACTTCCACAGATAATCCCTCAAGTGGCTCCTCAGCCTCATGTACCTGAACCCATCCATGTTCAACAGCTAGCACCAGTTCAAGATCCTGAATGTCAGAGGGCTCAGGAAGGTTTAGATGATGACAAACAGAAGAAGATGTTGATAGAACTACAGAAGCTCCACCTTCCTTCATTTGATGGTACTACAAATTACATCTCGGTGGACCATTGGTACCAAGAGATGGAAGAAATTCTCAATGTACTAAAGGTAACTAGGTCAAGACGGGTGGCATTAGCCATGCACCACTTCAAAGGACCAGCCAGAAGTTGGTGATGAATGATGAGGATAGACCCTAATACAAATATTGATGCTATGAGCTGGGAGAACTTCATAGAGATCTTCTATGAAAAGTTTTTTCCAGATGCAACTTTGAGCAAGCTACAAGAGGACTTTGTTTGACTGAATCATAGGGACATGACCGTAGCTGAAGATGAAAGGAAGTTCACTGAGCTGGCCAAATTCTTACCAAATTTGATCAGGGAGAAGGAAAGGAAGGCCAATCTATTCGCACAGGGTCTCAAGATGGAGATTCGAAAGATAGTAAAGATTCTGGGCCTAAAGACTTACAAAGACGTCATAGAAAAGGCCCTAATTCTAGAACAAGAACTCAACTTGGAACAAAAGTTGAGGGGGAATAATAAGAGGCCCAAGAATGAAAATAATCAAGGGGTTCAAAAGAAAAGTAAGAATGGTGGGAATGCACCACAAAGATAGGGGCAGAATAAAGATGAGTTAAGAGAGCAAGCAAAGAGACAAGGGTTGTGCTACATGTGTAGATAGAGAGGCTATATAGCAAGAAATTGCCCGATTGCATTAGCTTAAGCTCCCTAGCAACATCAGAACACTCAGGGAGTAGGTCAGAACAATCGTCCTATAGTCAAACAACAACAACAAAATGCCAATCATGGGTAAAACCAGGGCCGTGGTTAAAACTAGGCCAAAATTTTTGTTGTTGAGACTCAAGAAGACCTAGTCCCTACAGTGGAAGGTACGTTCGTATTATTCAATGTTGCAGTGAAACTATTATTTGACTCGGGTGCCTCAAAATCGTTTATTTCTGAGAAATTATATAACACCTTAACCCCTGCGACTTTCAATTTGGACTTTACCACAAGACTGGCTAGGTTGGTGTTACTTTACAAGTATATAACTTGACTTTCTATTTCAATTATTTCGTGCCTTATTTGTATTTAAAAGTACATAACTCAAATTTAGGAATTTAATAAGGCAATAAGACAAGAAATAAATGAAATTCATAAACTCAATTAATTGAATAAAATTGAGTACATAATTCGATCTTGAAGAAAAAATTATTACAGCGAAAAATTCAAAACTTGGGCAACATGCCCTTACATAGAAATTAGAAACTTTCTAAACAAAAAAAACCTAACTAATATTCATGGTTTTCATGTAATTCAATTACCTAAAAAATAGAAGGAAGGGGTGAGCACATAACATAGTGGATCTTTCTAAATATTTAAATCATTATATCAATTCAAACAAACCAAATATATCAAAAACTTTTGTACATTAGACGATTCAAACAAGTTTCTTGTTTATGGTTAATATTAAGACTAAAAGAATTTTATATCTGTATTCCACATAGTTGGGATAGAAAATCACTCTTGGAAACTCAAACCCCAATATCTACGAAGTGGGATCACTCTTGGAAACCTAGTTCAAAATCATCAATGGTAATCCAGCAAGTCGGATTGGGGTGGAACCCTTACGATGATGCTATGCAACCTATCATCGCGTAGGTACATGGTTATAATCATTACTTAATCTTTTCTTAGTGATAAAACACACAATATCGGATTAAACCATCAATATAACATGTACATAACATGAATCATTAAATATTTATTAATGACACAATTCATATATATCATGCGTTATTATTCTTAATTTCTAAACATGCATATCACATACATTCATGGCACATCAAATAAAGAAAACATGCATATCAAAACATATATTTTAACAATCAACTTCAAAATATCATCAAACATGTAAGACTTATTCAAATTAAAATAAAGAAGTAAAAGTTAGAAATCACTTCCACCTTTGTTGAACAAATCAGTTGAAAAATATCTGGTATCACTTCGTTACTTCAACTCTAACTATTACAGAATTTTTACAGTACTCTGTCATTTCTATCCCAATTGTTGTTTAGAACAACCCCAAAGAGAAAGAAAATGCCAAGAGGGAGGCAGAGGGGGGGAGAGAGAGAGAGCAAGAATGATGTATCAGTTCTTGTTGGGATGAAAGGATTGTGAGCACAGGGCCCCTATATATAGAGTTTGGGAGAGTGAAAATTAGTAACTTTGGGTGGCAAGTCCAAAGACAACTTTTCAATTTTATCTTGCATATAAATTAGCAAGATCAAATATTTAGAGTTTAGTTTATTATTATTATTATTAATATTATTTTTATTTTAGTTTTCTTTTCAGGCGGTGTGCCACCAAATTTTTATTTTATTTTATTTTTTTCTTTTCTTTTTTGTTCAGTGCGTCACTTTTTTTATTCTTTTTTTTCTAAAAGCAATCCATATATATATATTTTGGCAGTGTGCCCATATTTTGTTTTATTTTTTCTCCCTATATTTTACTAATATAAACCATATCAATACACATATTTAATTGCTAATTTTTTTAACCTATATCTATATGATATAAACTTGCTAATGCTTCTATATTTTTATTTTGAGATTTCCTTTATTTTTAATATCTGAATTTTTTATTATATATATTATCCAAATTTTCTAAAATTTTCTCGTTCTCTAATTTATATTTCTATTCTATTTCAATTGTACAATTAAATTATAAATTCTATATATTTTCTTTCCATTTTTTTTTGTGTGATGTATTAAATCCAAATCAACTAGCTAATTAGATAATTTACCTAAATAACTGATTAATAATATTTCTCACTTTTAATTTTGTAACCCATAAATATATAACTTACTAATCAGGATTTATTAAGTAATGTGACTAATAAATTTCTCATTTCTATTTTCTTTATATATATATATTCAATTAAGCTACACAATAAATTACGCCTAAGTTTTCACATAATATAGTTTAATATATTATAACACCCCAATTTTCAATCCGACCTCCCTTGTTGTCTCACATGTGGATCGTCGCCCGTTGAGAATCGGAATGCTACTTAAAAAGTTTTGTTCAATCAATATTCTTTTCTTTCAAATTCGGATTCCATTCTGATGTTCTAAGTAAAAATTTGAAAATATATATTTTATAAAACAGAAGATCCAAATAATTTCTCATTAGGTTCACCGGATTTCTACAGCTATACAGTTTAAGCTAAAATATCAGAAGTCATAATTTAAAATTTAAATGTAGAGGAAACATTTTTAAACTTCTATTAAAACAATAGATGTTACACATATAATATCGTTCAAAGGTGTAATCAACTAAAATTAAAATCAAAATAAACAAATTATAAAACGTTGAAATTAAATTCAAAAATAAAGTTATACATGAGGTTCTATTACAACTAATTTAATAAAATACAACCTCTAAATCTACCTATCCCGGACAACCTCCCCCATGAGGTATTCAATCAGAAATGCAAGTCCTCTGATGTAGACTGGTGTGCACTACCTCCAAGTGTTCCTGAAAATAAAATGAGAGTGAGCTCGAAAGCCCAGTGGATCATTCCTGCACATCACACGCATTATACATATCAAAATTCAAAACATTACAAACACTTCCAAACATTAGGCGTTTCAAGCATTCATTTAGTTTTGATCAGAGTCTAAGACCAAAAGAGGGTTGAGATATCTCTCGATATTCCTTGTGATCTGATCTAATCATAATCGTAGAAAGTCTTAAGTACCATCTAAAATTAATCATATCTCAGTATCACAGTCTAAGAGAGAATACTTACTATGGCTCGTATCGTCTCCCAAAGATTTCGACCTGTCACAGGCAGCTCAAGGTTCGAAATAACTACGACCCGCCTTGTAGCTCAACGATCTCAAGTGGTGGCATATAGGATATACCACCTCGATCCTCTTCAGGCTCATAGATCGCACCAATATGTGGATTCTTAATAATCTTTCGTCTTATTTTAGTTTTATAAAAAAATTCAATCATACAAAAGCATCACACAATATAATAAGGAATCATTGGAATTTATGTATGAAATTCAATAACGGTTCAATTAAATAATCCATGTCATGACAATGCCATTTACATGGTATTCAAATGAATGAATAATACTATCTAATGCATGTCTTCTATTTATGCATATTATGAATTAATCTAGCGTGAAATGAATTTGTTGGTCATTAACTATACTATCATTCAAGCATATCAAACAATTTCAATTAAATTTAAAATAAAATTCTAATAATCTAGAACTATTCAAATAGATGTTTCATATTTTAAATCTACATAATACATATAAGCAAGGAAATTACATCCACTTGATTTCGCCAATCTTCAGGACTCTCTTGCTTTCCTTCGAGCTATTCGTAAAAATCTAAATTTCAATAATCAATAAAATTTTCTAAGTTCCTAATTCATAGTTACAATATTATTAAAGCTTAAAAAATTTGTAGAATGGTTTTGAAGTCTAAATATAATTTTAACTAATTTAGGATTATTTCTAAATTCTAGAATTTTACCTGATCTAAATAAATAATTTCGTCTTCCGAATTTCTCAATTTGAAATGAAAAACTTTAATAATTAATTTCTAAGCTTATAGTTTAGAAAAATAAAACTTTTACTAATCTAAATTTTTAATCTAAAAATAAAACTTTTATAATTAATTTTCAAATTTCTATGATTTGTTCGTTTTTTAATAAATTATTTAGTTTCGAACTAATAATTTAAAAATATCAAGACTTGAATCTTGGCTCTAAAAAATAATTTATTTATGTGTAGTAAATCTTAGTCTATTTAAATAAGATTTTTATATCTAATTTGGACTAAGCTCTAAAATATTAATTTATCACCTAAAAATTTCTTAAGTTATTATTATTATTATTTAAATAATCATTCATCTTCAAAATATTAAATTTAAATTATAAATTTCTTAAATTTTAAGTTCCAAAATAAAATTATTTTATCTTAAGATTTTTTCTTAATTGATTTAATTAATTTCTATTTAAATAAAGAAGTCTAATATTTATTATTTACATCTAACTTCTAGATAAAATTAGATTTCTAATATTTGAACTATGAATTTTTTAAAATTTACAAGCATCCAAAATAATATTTTTACTAAAATATTTAATTAAGTTTTAAATTTCTAATTCAAATTTTGTTTTCGCATCTAAAATTATCTAAAAATAAATTTCACACTAAAACTTAAAAAAATCTAAAACGTCAACAACAGCAACTGCTATTTTTTCTTCTTCGCGCACACACAGCAGCAGTGCACCAGCAACACCCAAAAATTTCAGTTTCGATCTACTCTGTTCGTGATTTGCATGCAACAAATCGGAAACCCAAATCACAAACCAAATTTTGCCCCTCTCTCTTTGTTCGTCGTTTATCGTCTTCACAGCCAAATCAACGCACAACCAAAAAATTTTCCAGATCTTCCTTTGTTGTTCGTTCATGCCATGGACAGCCACCAATCTCGTCACCATGTTCCTCTTTCCTCTGTTTTGATCCACAACCAGCAGTATTGCTTCAACTTCAGCTCATCTTCGTTCTTCATTTCAACCTCGCGTTCGTCTTCATCACAAACAGCACAGAACACCTCGCTTCATTTTTCCTCTTCGTTGAACACTACAATGGCAGCAACACAAATTCCCAATCTCACCATCGTCCCTCTTCTTTCCTCTATTTGATTCATCATGGCTTGCAAGCACCAACCACCCCCAACTAACAAACCAGCAACATTAAAATTTCTTCTTTGTCGTGCAAGCACCTTCCCATCTTCACAATCAAGCACACCATTTCTTCTTCTTCCAGGTCGTTCAGTGGCTGCTACGAAAACCCAGCACGTTGCTGGTTTTCTTCTTCTTCTTCACGTTGTCTTTTCGTTCCATTATGCCCAACTCCCTCGTTTTCCTTTTCTGCTCGTGAGTTGCAGCAATTCTTCATCATTCTTCACGAATAGGAACAACAAACATCCATGAACCAGCAACTTTCGTGTTAACAGATCCAATCGCAACCACGTCTTTGTTTTGCCCCCAACTCAATCCCCAAATCAACAAAACCTAGATTATTCTTACCTTGTTCATGATTTGCACATCACAAAACGAAATCAAAATCCCAAATCCATTTTGCCCAAATCTGAAAACGCATGACACACAACCATAAACCTCACCGTGCTTCTTATTTCCTCTATTTCAATCCTCTATTTTAATCCATGGCCAGCATCGAACAGAAAATCCCAAATCCACAACTAGCAATCAATAACATTAATGTAATATCCTGAAAGTCTATGAGATTTCTACGTCATTAGGAACGGTTAAAGTAGGAAATGAATTTAATAAGAGCGTAAAAATGGCAAAAATACTCGAAATCCATGTACTATAAGTCTAAATAAGGGTAAGAGTGATACCAACCCGAGAAGCACAAGAAATGGCGAAGAAAGATGCTAAACACCAAAATTTCATTCTGGTAGCCGCGGTCGGTCCTATAGTGATCGAGATCATTGCAGGAGAAACCCAAAAAACGAAGAAAAATACATTGTTCTGGAAACCGCAGTCGGTCCTATAGTGACCATGGTAATTGCGGGAGAAATCAAGAAACGAAACAGGAAAGTGCATTCTGGTGACCGCAGTCCATCTCTGAGCGACCGTGGTAATCACGCGAAAAATTCAAAAATGAACAACATGTACCAATCTGTCCACCGGGTAGTTGCACAGTGACCGCGGTCATGCTACAGTGACCGCGGTAATTCATCGATTTCTATATAAACAAACATGCACAGAAAATCCTAGGTTTGGATTTTTCTGTCGCAAATCACTAATTTCTCTCTCTAGCTCTCACCAAACTTGCTCATCTCATTTCTTAAGGGTTCCTCTGAGTCCTAAGGGTGGTTTGAGCTCCTTCAAAACATTCTCTACCGTTTTCAAGCTCAGATCCACCAAGAGCGACATCAACAAGGGTGGATTCGGGTTGAGACACGCTTGGAAAAGGTATTGTGCTAAGGTAAATCTCGAAACCTTCTTGAGATCTTGTTTTCTTAGCTTTCTAAATCACTTTCCTCAAGTGTAAACCGTTTTTTGTTGAATTAATGGGTGTTTTAAACTTAATGACCAAGCATTGAGGGCTAAGCACATGTTGCCAACCCGGCGACCGTGGCAATGCGAAACATTGCTGCAGTAATGCGATATGCATCGGTGTTCCTTTGTTTTGTTCTGATTTTGGGTGCATTTGAAACACATGCGCCAAGAACACAAACCTTAGGGTTTTGGTTGTGCCATGAAGGCCTTAGATTCACGTATTCTCATTGTTTAAAAACCCTATAGATTGATAATCTAAGGCGTGCACAACGAGGAAAAAGGCACAAGATTGAAGAGTACTAAGGTGGGTGTGATTTTCTTACTCCCTAGCCTTATCCATATTTTGAATGCATAACATGATGTTTTGGTTAGTTTAAGATATGTTAGAGGCATGCTAGGACTCGCTTGATTGACCTTGTTTGGGCTTGACTTGTTGTATGTCTTTGATGCATGGTTGCATGAGTCATAACATGCTAGATATAGATTTCTATGAGATGATTTCCATGAATGGCTGAACACATCCATTTTAATTTACTTCTTGATGCATGCTTGCATGAGTCATAACATGCTAGATATAGATTTCTATGAGATGATTTCCATGAATGGCTGAACACATCCATTTTAATTTACTTTAAATGTTACATTGATGATCACATATGACTTGGAATGACATGTATGACTAAAAAAAATTAAATTAAGATTAATAAATCCACGTACTGGCACGGTGACCGGTCTTAGGGTGTCATCGTGGGTGTTCCTACCCGAGCTGACTGCGACAGCTGATTGTGTCTTCGGACAAAGAGTCACTGCGGACTTCCATCCTTAGATTGTAGTCCCGAAGGTAACTGGCCCTCGGATGTTACCCCCGGATTCACTCCCGGACCACACAGGGGATACCGAGAGTTATGGACTCTTTCGATCTTAGATGATAACAAAACAAGAAGTTGTGTGAAATGCCTAATGTAGTGAAAGCAATTACATGTTTTGTATTCTGGTTTGTATAATGCTAGTGATGTATAGGGATGATCCACTAGGCTCTCGAACTTACCCCACTTTTCTATTACAGGTGATCATTGACACCGCAGGGTAGGCCAGCATACGTGCTGTCTTTTTCGGTAGTGGCATCGCTGGGAGGTTGTCATAGTTTTTTTTTTGTTTTCTTTGAGTTTACCATTGTACGATTTTGCTGTAAATAATATTTTAGTGTTTAAATTGAACTAGGCATGTGCTCCCCTTTATCTTAAACTGTTTCACATTTAAATTAAATATTTTGGAACTTAGGCCCATTGGGCCATGTTTTATCTTCATACCATGCTTTGAAAATGAATTTGAAATGTTATCTCGCTGCGAAGTATTTCACTTGGCCAAATATGAATTCAATATGAATTTATGAATGAATTGAATTTCGCTGCATGCATTTTAATGAATTTTACTTCTATCGAAAGGAATGAGTATTTTGATGGTCGTTGCACGTTTTAGTTTTGACTATATAACCCGTTTAAAAGAAAGGTTGGAACATGAGACTGAAAAAGAAAGAGAAACGAATCACGTGGTCTCCAGCTCTCGGCAAACAAACAAATGACCTGGCGTCTCCCATCGAACGAACGAACGGGCGCGAGCCGTCTTCGTGCGCTGCCTCGCGATGGATCGTCGCAACAGAGACAGAGACGGATACCAGGAGCCAGGGTGTCACAAAGCTAGTATTAGATCTTAGTTGTTAGATATATTGGGTTAGACTTAGATAATTACTCTGATATCACAAAGCTGGTATCAGAGCGCAAGGTTTTAGATGCCTTGGGTAAGAACAAAAATTTTGATATGAAAATTTCACCGGATTTGATTTTCACTGGAAGAGAATTTTTACTAGAATTTGACTTTCGAGAAATGGTCAAAATGAGTAGCATTCATCTACTAGGTAGATAGAAGTCTAGAAAGGATTTAGGTGATGTCAGCGTGTTCGGGTTACTAGTCGCAGTGGGATGGAAGTACTGTGGTGGCCCTATAGGTTGAGCTCTACTTTGGTAGTGGCCTTGCAGGTTGAGCTCTATTCAAGAAACGTCCAAAACTTGGGAGCGATGGCATCACATAGAAATGAGATGGATTTTGACTTGGTGATTCAATTGATGAATCAACTAGCCAAGCGATTGAGACCATAGGTCTAGCTAGAGACTGGGTGTTGCCAGGGAGGCACAGTGGATCACAAAAGTAAATAAAAACTTTTAGGACATAAGCTAGAGACCGAAAATGTGTGAAATAAACACTTGATTGGTCAAGACATGAGATCGGGATGATCCTGTATCCTTGATCACTATGTGGTATGGGACGCATAGGGATTTGGGGGTATGGAGGAATCTTGGACTCGGAGATTGACGGACCATGTATGGTGAGTAATCGATTCTTGGGTAGAACTTGTACGCACTATATTCTACTAGTATGAGACGGTCACGTATGGCGGGTTTTGCATCAGCCTTAAGGAGCGAGACACTTGCGAAATTGTAATGGGCAATGAACAGACTCTTTTGAGGAACTTGCACGCACTGTATTCTACTGGTATGGGACGGTCGGTGGGTCTTGCGTCATCCTTAGAGACCAGGATTTGGCGAAACTATATTAGCCGTAATGGAATTGTTTGGTTCTATTATGCCTGCGTGCATTGTTTGATTGGTTGCTGTGTGCTTGTATGTATATACGTAGTATGATTATTTTGAGTATTGATACACAAATTCCTATACCTAAAAACAAATGTATTGCTGTTGACTTAGAAGCACAAACTCTTAGACCACTGAAACAAATCGAAAACTTAGAGACTTGAATTTAGAGCCACAGTAGCACGATAAATGCGAAAGGGTATAGGCAAGTTTTGAAGAATGACTGGTTGTCGTCACTGGTCACAGTATCCAAAGTTTTGGGAAAAGGAGTCGAACTCTGAGTTAAAGTGGAATTATAGCTTCACCTACTGTAAATTGTCAAAAATTTGATTCAATATTGACGAATTATTGGATACTGAAATAAATCTTTGACTTGTAGATAATGCCTAGAGATCGAGGTAGACCCAGGAGAGGTGCGGCCAGAGGCAGGGATGGAGCTGAGACGGGGCATAGTGATGAGGGCACTCCTGTGACACCGGCACCGGTAGTAGTTACACTGACGCCAGAGGCCATCACTGAGATGATGCAGAGGGCAGTGGAGCAGGCAATGAGGACCCAACAACCATCAGCATCACCACAGCCATCAGTATTGGTACAACCACAGGTGTAGCCACAGTTATCAATAGAGCCACCGGCGCAAGCTTAGCCTCAGGTCCATTAGGGGTCCACTTCCATAGAGGCAGTACCACAGAATAGATCCATTGGGTTTGATAGGGAGCAAAAAGATCTATTAGTGGAATTTCAGAAGCTACGTCCCAGTGCTTTTGAGGGGAATAGTGATTATACGGTAGCTGACAGGTGGTTCACAGAGATGAATAAGCAACTAGACACTATGGGGGCATCTGGGCTTAGGAGAGTGGCACTGGCAGTGCATTAGTTGGTAAGGCCAGCTTACCATTGGTGGGAGATGATTGTGAGTGACCCCACCATCGATCAGACGATCATGACTTGGGAGGATTTCAAGACAAGGTTTTACAATAAGTTTTTCTCCACGGCAAGGAAGAGGTAGCTGCAGTTAGAGTTCGTCGACCTGAAACAGAGGACTATGACGGTCATAGAGTACGAGCAGAGATTGACTGAGTTAGCTAGATTTGCTCCTGCCTTGGTCATGGACGAGCAGTCCAGAGCAGACCATTTTGTTGAGGGCTTGAAAGTAGAGATAAGAAAGATTGTGGCGCCATTTAAGTTGACAACCTTGATGGATGCTGTAGAGAGGGCACAACTCGTGGAGAGAGACTTGGAGTTTGCGCGGGTATTGAGGAGTAAGAAGAGGACCAAGTTAGAGAAGACCACGGGATCTTTACAGAAAAATGCAAGAAGACAGGAGATATACAGAGCACCTCAACCTCAGACCCAGACTCAGACTTATGATAGACAGCAGACCCAGCAGCCTCGACCAGGTCGTGAGACTGACGATCAGAGAGAGAGGGCTAAGAGACAGGGGTTATGTTTTGAGTGCAACCAGAGAGGGCATTTGGCTAGGAATTGTCCTACTAGAGCATTGACTCTAGCACTGCAGCAGCAGCAGAATCATGGGCAGAGTGGTCGCTAATAGCAGAGGTAGCAGCCACAGCCCCAGACGTAGCAAAAAAATCAGGCCCGACTGTATGCAGTAGACGCTCAGACTGATTCCACCCCAGCAATGGAAGGTATAGTTCTTTTGTTTGGTATCGCAGTGCGAGTTTTGTTTGGTTTGGGTGCCACTAGATCTTTTATTTCTAAAAACCTAGTGGATAGATTAAAGCTGGTAACTAGCCTGTTGGTAGTGACGTTAGACGTAACCACACCTATCGAGGCTACCGTGAATTCGAGGAGAGGTTGTAGATGTGACCTTAGGTTTGGAGACTGTAACACCCAAACCCGCATGTTTCTTTGATTTGAGTGTTGGACCTAACCACCGTTCTTTTTGACAGTGGACTTAACCAATATGTGGGTTGGGTCCGTGCTACTTTACAAGTGACACACACTTGACAT
>JAJIYU010004548.1:0-24065 GCA_030144865.1 Tinospora cordifolia
AAGATAGACTGACGACATCTGTCGCACGCCCGGGGCCTCGGCGGACCACGCGCCGAGCTTGGAGCCGCGCGACGCCCGACAGTAGGGCCACAGATTGACAGACACGACGTCTGGTCCGGGGGTCGGGGTGTGACATAAACTATATATTTGTGTTCTACTCGTTGATATAAACACAATGATATAGATATATTGTGTAGTTTTACTTTAAGTGAAAATACATCATAATTTTGGATCACACAATAATCTATCACCTTTATTGAAAGCTACACTAGAAAAATTGTAATTGAGAAATTTTATAGCTATTTTGAATTGAGAAGATGAGAAGATAATATATCCAAAGTGACGGATCTTTGAGAATGGACAACTTTTTCTTCCCTCTCTTCTTTCTTCTTTTTTCTCTTTTCTTCTTCCCTTGTTCGTTCTCATCTCTGGTTTTCTTTCCTTCTCTCCTTTTTTTTTTCCTTTCACGGTTGGCAAGTGAGAGTTGAGAGCATGAGGGAGAATGGGAGGAGCAAGCTATATATAGATGTTGGGTCCCATCGCCAATTAATGTTGAGCTACTCTTTATCTCTCTTTGCTTATGTTCCTTATCTCCATGTTGGAGTTACTCTCTTCTTTATCTTTTTTTTTTTCACAAAATGCAACCATTATCTTTGTTTTATCCATCCATCTAAGATAGTTCATTTCATTTTCATTTTTTCCTTCAATCCTCAAAATGAGCCACTAAAAATCTAACTTATTTTTTATTTCATTTTTTCTCCAAATGACTCCTTTATCTCACCAAATCATTATTATTATCTACACTACTATATGACAGTTAATTCATTTTTTTTCTAACTAAGCTCCCACTATTAAATTAATTTGTAAAACCCTGAACCCTCAAGTTCTTATTTGGAGTTAACCACAAGGTGGGTCTAGGCTGGTATTACTTTACAAGTGAGTCACACTTGACTTTTTAGTTCTTTTATCCCAAGTCTCATTGAATACTCAGAGTACTTAACTCGTTTAGATTTAAATAATTAATCCAACAAGACAAAGCAATTAGAGATAAAAAATCTTTAACACTTTTTTTTTATTGAATAAAGGGCAAAGTACATAACTCAAATAAACTATTATATTAGAATATCAAAATTTGGGCAATATGCCCTTACAATTAAGTAGAACTACTCTAAGTAGAGATATTCTAAGTCTTGATCATGCATCTTCAGTTAACCGGTTTCCTGAAAGATTTAAAGTAGGAAGGGTGAACATAAAGCCTAGTGGATCATTCTAAAACAACTAAATAAGTGTTTTAAATAAAAAAAAAAAACATCCAAGTCAAACACTTACAATCATTAGGTGTTTCAAACAATTTCTTGTCACAGTTGTAAATTAGACTGAAAGGGGTCAACCTTGATGTTTTTATCAAAATACCTCCCTTAAGTGAAGAGGCATTCCTTTAAGCCAAACTTCATTGGACTTAGGGCTTAACTCATATTCTAAGTATTTTGAGACATTATCCATATGAATTGATCATATGTAAAGAACACCCACAATAATCTCTGTGGATTATTGTCACTGTACGTGGTTTTTATCTTTATTCATCTTTCTTTAAGCAAACGTACTTGGATCATTAACTAAATTACATAAATTCAGCATGGTGATCACGTCAACATCAAAGGCATGAAACGTTACATAACACGTATCATTCTTCAAATTATACCTAAGCATGTGAGATTAACATGGTATGGTTTAATGATGATTGAACATGGCATACATACTAACTTGAAATTAAAATATATAAAAAATTGAATCTAACACATGCATGAACATCTAATTAATTTAAAACAACAAAGTAGAAATTTAGAAATCACTTCTACCTCAGTTGAACAAAATTCAAAATTTAGCAGCACTTTGACACTTCAACACGTTCAAACCTTCAAGAACACTCAAGAATTGAGTTGTTCACACTCAAGGACACTCAAGAGTTGAAAAGAGGTGCCAAGAGAGAGGCTAGAGAAAATAAGAGGGATCTTATCAGCTCTTGTTTTGGGACGAAGAGAATGAGAGCACATGGTCCTTTATATAGATTTTCGATCGGCATAGGGGGATGTTTTGGTGTGCTCACATAGGAAATCTTTTCATCTTCCATATGTGGACATTTTGGCTTGTGAATCTTTCCAATTTCCCATGGTGCACATGGTTTGGGCATGTGAGCAATTAGGGTTTTCTTTTCCTAGTATGAACACATTATTCGCGATTGATTGAGTTTCTTTCTCATGTGTGAACACAAAGTTTGCGCTTGATTGAGTTTCCTTCTCATGTGTGAACACAAAGTTTGAGCTTTGTTTGAGTTTCCTTCTCATGTGTGAATACAATGTTTGAGCTTGATTGAATTTCCTTCTCATGTGTGAACAATCTTGGCTTGAGCAACTTTTCCATTTTATTTCCTTAATCGTCAAGTACTTGTGTGCACATGAGAACTTCTATTTGTGGAACCTTCTAATATTGGAAACTCCCATTCTTGGTTTCTTTGGTGTGCTCATAGGCAACCTTCTAATATTGAAAACTTCCATTCTTAGTTTTCTGGTGTACTCATAGGCAACCTTCTAATATTGGAAACTTTCTATTTTGTTTTCTTTGTGCACATATATGAGCAACATGGTTTTGGGACTTTCTAATTTTCTATCTTTCCCTTTTCATTTGGATGCGATGTTATGTAAATGTTTCTATTTTCTAGTCCTTCTTTATTCTTGTGGGATGCACCACTATGTGTGTAAATGTTTTTTATTATATTTTCTCTCACATGGGACCATGTTTTTGAGCAACTTTCTAATTCCTTTCTCATGACACCCATATTGACAAATGAACTTCTAATGAATTAATTTCATTCATGATTTAGGCCTTAATAATGTTGCACCTCAATTTTCATAAATTTATCTTTGTTTCATTTCATTCCTCATTTCACTAAGACTTTTTGAGCAAATAGACCTCTACTGAATTAACTGGACATATAATTGAAGAGAATCATTTCATTTCATTTCATACAAAATTTTCAAGGTATTACATAATTAATTAATTAATTATTTTCCATTTAATACCATTCCTTAATTTATACAATTGTCATAAAATCATATATTTTTATTTATAATTAATTAATTCTTACATAAAATTATATGTCAAACTTGTCGACTCAATGTCCAAAAATACGGGTCATCATAGTAATCACTTTCAACTGTCAATTCAATTCCCTTGGACTTTGTATTATCGCCTCAATCGTCTTGAATCATCAACCTGTAAGGATTAAAACACTTCTCTTAAGACTTTGAAATATTTCTAGCATTCTTAAATCATAATTTAACAATTTCCTAATTATTATGGCGTATGACATGCAATAGAATCATAATAGATAGGTAACAATGTGATTTCACTTCGGTGCATCGCGGTAGAAGAGAGGGGTGCAGCAGTAATTAGAACATATAGGTGAGGAGCAAATAGAGATAACCAACGCATTACAGCATTAATGCTTACAATGGTAGCTAGAATGCATCTGCAAAAAGCAATAGGTCTTAAACACGTTACCGTGGTAAGCTACAGCAGTAACCATTGGACCTTAATTGCACTACCACAATAATCTGTGTGCATCCGTTTCACTATTACAGTAGTCACAAGATTTTTTGAGAAAAATTGCATGTTCACGCAAGTCCTTCATCACTTTGTTTCCCCTTGATCATGATACACTACTATGCTAACTCAAGACTCAAAAATACTAATCCTATAGAATAGTAGGGCGTTATACCTTGTCGCTACTCCCCTCTTCCTTTGTTCGCTTTCAAAGAATGTTTAGAACACTTCTAGGGCTCTACTACACCAAATGAATCACCGTTTTATTAGAAAACATGAAACAATAATGGAAAACATGTATTCTATGTGAGAACTAGCGCCTTACCTTGTTTGCAACCGTCTGTGACACTACAGCAATTGAACTCCTCACTAGTTATGCAATTTTTCTTCTCTTTTTTGCTTGAAAGTCAGCTACGAATGATTTGGATGGATTAAAATCAATGTAGACTAGTTACGGAATGAGGATAAGTCAACTATTGGCGGCTAGTTAGGGATTTTAGATGATTATGCATGACAACGTAATAGAATGGTTGATAATTAGGGTTTTTGCATGATAATCCAACATATATATTCACGTATTGTGGCGGTAATGCGATACACTACCGCAATAATCATGCTTTACCGCAATAGCCAGGACTACATTAAATTTTTGGGTTTTTTTTCTGGGATTTGATTGCATTACCGTAGTAATCCAATCACTACTGCAATAACCAAAGCCTTTTGTGTTATATTCGTATTTTCGTTGATATTTTCATGTTTTTCTGAATTTATATTATTTTTATAGGTTATTTTAGGTTCCTTAGCACTTGTATTATATGATTATGAAAAACTTATGATTTCTTTTATTTATTTAAACTATTATTTTATATTAATAAATTCTAGAATTATGTAAACGGTTTATTGGCTTTTGGGGTATTACATGCATTGAGAGGGGTGTACAAGGTGTAAGTAGTGTGTGTGTGATGGCCTCTCCTTTGTGGTCATTCCATATCACCTTACTTCTTAAAACATTCAATCTTCTCTTCCTTTTCTTCTCTTGTTGGCTTATGTTCCCTTTTTTGGAAGCTTTGTTATTCTTTCTTTGCTTCTATCTACTTATTCGCTTCAACATACTTCTCGACCCAATCAAACAACTCTCCAATCCATATTAGTCTTCTTTTTAAGTACCAAGTAGTTTAACTTCCCTAGTCTTGAACTCGATTGAAAAGTGGCAATTGTTGTTTTTCCATTTCAATCATTGGTTTTTACTGTTATAGACTCAAACTGAATTTTGTAGTCTAATAAAGATTCATCAAATTGTGTTTTCTCTTTCTCTTATCCCTTGGAATTGCATTGTAAATTTCTAAGCTAGTTATCAAAGAGAAGGGATGGATCTTAGGGCCAAGTTCTAATACTATTTCTAAGCAGGCTGACAAGCGTAATCTAGAACCCTTAAACACAGTGACATCATGATAATGTTTGAATAACATCTACACTCAATAATTTTTAATATGTTCTCTTGGGTTTGTTGTCTTGTCAAATACTTTCCCAAAATACATTCAAACGCTTTAAGGAGGGGGTGTGTTCTATAACTCCCATGTAAAATGTGACAGGAGCTTGATATATTCATCATGAGGGAAGGTTTGAGCAATAAGATTAACTCAAGGAGGGATAAGATAACCTTTTTGGTGTGGTCAACCTAAGGATTGTTCATTTTTGCAAGAGTAACTTGTTTCTGTGTTCACAAAATCATTGGCTTCGGGATGCTCCAATAAGAAATGACTCCATGAAACTTCACCTGCTTTACACATTCAAGGCATTTTTGATACCATAAGGATGAAGAGATTTTGGGCAAAGGGATTTAGATTGTCCAAGTTTGCTTGCTCTTATTTAGAGTAAACACTTGAGCTCGTACCAAATAAATCCCTTTCTATATTGGGAATATTTTTTTGTTGCTATGATTCAAGTTGGTGCTTGATAAGAGTTCGGAGCATTGCTTGTAAAATTTTTTGCAATTGCTATCATCATCTGTAATATCCTTTCAATTGTTATTCCTAGCGCATTAATCCATGCAAATTTCTGCATTGAATTCTTCTTCTTTGTTGGTAGTCTTCTATGTCATAAGCAAGGGCCTTTTAGTGAAGCTATTAATTCTTCAGCATTGGCATGTCAATGGCATTAAAAATCATCTTTATATTGTCATTCCCACAAATTGTGCCAATTGTTTGTGCAAAATTTGACCAATGGTGAACAAAATAAAGAGTATAAAAGAAAAGATGTCATCAACCTTAAATTTAAGAAAAAAAGCCAAAAAAAAACACCTTCTTTATTAGGAAAAAATGATTTTGTCAAATAATCAAGATTAGAAGAATTTTTAGATACCCTTAGGTTTATAACACATAAGTATTTATACATGTAGGTATACTCCAGAGTTTCCTAATTTCACCATAACACATAATAGTTGTCTATTTTCATAGAATTCTATAAAAGGATAGTTTCCTTATAGTAATAGATTACAAAATTCGTAGGATAATGCAAATCTTTGTTGTGATGCTATTTTGATCAAATTGGACAAGTTGTAGCAAATACCAATTTTGGATTCTTTGGCTGAGAGATAGGAAAACATAGCTAGTGAGATCGTCCTTGATTGGCTAGAGGAAGCTTGGTGAAGGATGCACACAAAACACTACTTTGTTTTTGCTAATGATGTGTTCTAGAACTTTTCTCAACTACATTTCATTGAGACTCATGTTGCAAGCCCATGCACTAAGGCTCATGTCTTTTTATAGTATTTTCTTGAATTCGTGTTTTATACTAAAACTTACTCGGTCTCCTTATGCCTCAACCATCATGGTCATTCAACTTCCATATGAAATTTGCATGACCATCTTGTTCAGTTTTGAGTAGAGGATACAACAATATGCATGAATAAACTTCTCATAAATCATTCACGAGGTCTATCTTTATAAATTCTAATGAGTTTTAATAATGGAGTTAATTTGTGTAAACAACAAAATTTTCAATTCTTATTGAAATAGTTAAGAAACAGTTTATTAAAAACTGATAAAATAAACAACCAAGCTACTAAGCTTCATGTTTGCAAAATGATCCTCATATTAATTAGCTAACAACATTTAGTTTTGCTTGATGATCCTTTAGTTAAAAGATTTACTAACATGAAATGACTTCTAATATTCTCAATTACAACTTTATGTTCCTTGATAGAGTCATAATGTCGAGGGTTGTTCCCTATGGAGAAGGATGAATCGACTGATACAACGTTCTGACAAACCCACTCCTAAATTGAGCTCATCAAGACACTATTAAGCTTCTTTCAATACCCATACACAACATCATTAGAGTAATCATGAGAGATGCGAAAGTAGCTAAATGAAAAATTCCTGTAGAAATTTAAGTAACACAAAAGTTAATCATATACATTCCCCTAAATGTAGCTACAACAAAAGTATCTAAATCAAAATATTTACAACAGTTTTCTTACTCCCTATGCATTATACTAACTCTCAAAATAATGAACTGTGTAGAGGACTTATCAAAATAATTTGAAAACGCCGCTCTAACGACCTTCTTCCCTTTGTTCACGGTAGAAGAACCTGAAATGTTAGAGTATGAACCAAATTGTCCACAGTGGTTCAATGAGTAATGTGGTTTAATCTATAACTTATAACATGAATTCTATAAAATAATGTAATGTATGCATGCATAACAACAATATGCGAATGAATGCAATCAGTTAATGAATGCTAAATCTACAATGCAGTCGTGCACCTTCCATTTTGAAAACGATTTTAATATTGAAAACACATGCCGAAGCTCTTACTAACCTAAAAGGCAATAATAAATCTACTTAAGCGGGCTTACCAGACAGTTAGGTGTATTCTCATACAACGTCATAAGGATCCATAAGCACACACCTCATGCATGGTGGCCTTAGATCCTCAGTAGTGGGACAATTGAGAACCTGCACAGAATGTACCGCTAGGTACAACAAAATCTAGTCCTCAAACTCAACCACATCCAATACCTTAACCTGTACCATCGGACCTCAAGATTCGGTGCACATTTTCATTTAAAATCCCATTAAAAGATTGTAAATCTATTGCAATATGTAATAATATTTCATTTATGAACAGAATAACAAGTTTAAGTGATAAATTAGAAAACACTACTCACTAGGATGTTCATCTCCTGGTGCTCCTCTCGTAACTAGTTGCATCCCGCTAATGTTTGATATTGCGTAATCTACATAATTTCTTAATATCTATATGAAACTTGGCTCAAATCTAACTTTATGGTCTTTGATCAGTCAAAAAATTTACTCGGTCAATTATGATCCATTTATGAATTTGGTCAATTTTTGGTCAATACAGTTAACTCTAATAAAGCCTAACACTCGCTGACCTCTATGATCGACAGGGTCAACTGGTCAACAAGGTCAATTGGTGCAATTAAGCCCCTAATATTGACCCAAAATACTAAAAATTTATATTGTCAACACGTGTCCTATTTTTTGAATACAATAACCAAACGTTTTCATAAATTTGACGGTTTAATATAGTAACTAGGAAAAAATTAATTATTTTCTATGTTATGCATTTTTTTCTATAAGTATTTCATAATATTATACAACATAGTATATATATATAACATTATATAACATTTTTCTATTATTTAATATTACTTAATTTTATATACATTTTTATTCATTAATCTGAACACAATCATATATATATATATATTGTGTAGTTTTACTCCTAATGAAAACACACCCTAGTTTTGGGTCACATAATAAATTATCACTTTTATTGAAAACTATACTAGAAAAACTGTAATTCATAACTTTCATAACAATTCTAAATTAAGAAGAGGTAAAAATAAGTTACCCAAAGTGTGAGATCTTGAGTAAATGATGTTTTTTCCTTGTCTTTTTCTTTCTTTTTTTTACTTTCTTTTTCTACTTTTTCTTTTTGCTTTTTCTTTTCTTTCTTTTCTCTCTTTCTTCTCTTTGATTTTGCTCTCCCATATGAGAAGGTTGGGTGAATTATGAAATGAGCAAAGTTGCCACCTCATTAAAGGAGAATATAACCTTGTTTTTTTTTCTTCCTTATCTTCACATCATCACATATTATCCTCTTATTATATATATATATATATATATATATATATATATATATATATGTGTGTGTGTGTGTGTGTGTGTGTGTGTGTCTGTATGTATATATGTGTCGAGACCCCTTCCCTAGATCGAAGGACGGCCGACCGGCACAGTGACTCAACAAATTCATTCATTGAGTCGAGT
This sequence comes from Tinospora cordifolia, assembly GCA_030144865.1. NCBI lineage: Eukaryota > Viridiplantae > Streptophyta > Magnoliopsida > Ranunculales > Menispermaceae > Tinospora > Tinospora cordifolia. The sequence goes on from JAJIYU010004548.1 coordinate 8,903, forward strand.
TTGCCCAATCATTGTTAAGCCCTTACATTCTAATTTTTATGACAAATGACATCAGAGTAATTTAAACATTCATACTGTAAGGTGTGAAAAACAACAATATATTACATATTATCATATCCCAAAAGTATAGTTTGACCATTAAACCATTACAAACATACAAAATGTGACCGACCTCAAATAGAAACAAAAAGAAACAGAGAACCACTCCGGGACTAGGCTATCACCACGCCTTTCCCTCTATCGATCGTTGAGGAACATGAAATGTTAGTAGAGTAGTGAGCCTAAAAGTTAACTTGGCTCAATGAGTAGTAAAACTAGCATATTACTTAATCGACATCCAAAAATGGTGCACGTATGCATGAATAGTAATGGCAAAACAATTTCTTAAGAATCATGGTATGTTATAAAAGTAGTTATAAACAGTGCAACAGTTTGAAGAAGAACAGTTTAAATATATGCAAAACTATATCAAGACTATTGTTCAAATCATCAAATACAACCCTATGGTCATCGCTCAAGCGGGTCATGAGTCAAGTATATCGGCCACTCAAGTGGGTCAAGGGTTAGGCGAATTCATCGAACACCCTAACCCTGCGCTCGGTCCTTAAGTGTCGTACTCGAGCGGGTATGAGGCTAGGTGCACTGATCACATGCCCTGACCCTGATACTCGGACCTCGAGCCTAATCTAATCACATCGTGTACCCTGACCCTGCGTTTGGACCTCAAGCCTATGGTCTCCCTATTAATGTACAACTATATATATTTCAAATCAATCATTGTAGCTCAAATTTACATTATGTTAGATTCAATTTCAGCTCCTCATAAAACATTGCTTAATTTCGGTCCTATTATTCCTAGTCGGTCTTAATCAATTCGAATTCGAATCGGTCAAACCTGGTCAAACTCGGTCAACCTATTTAAAATTGGTCAACATTAGTCAATTTGGGTCAATTTGGTCAAAATTAAGTCAATTGGGTTAAAATTCTCAATTTTCAACACTTAGTCAATTCTAAGCCCTTTTTAGTTCAATTTGCAGCAAAATTTTCAATTTTTCTGCGGTCAATCCAACTGTTGGATTTATGCAAAACTTTCCAGATTTGATTCAAACTCTTCAAATATTCACCAAAATTTTATGTTTCTATTTTTAGATTTCATTTGATACGTTTTCCAACTGAAATAACAAGAGCCCCCAATTTTGGATTTTTCTTCCTATCTATAAAGTGAAGTTTCTTAATTTCTTGTGATCAATCGAACAGTTGGATTTGTGTGAAAATTTTCAGATTTGATCTATATCATTTAAAAGTTCTTCAAAATTTTGATTTCAACTTTTCTAATCTCATTTACTATGGTTTTTGAGTAGAATCATGCAGATGTTCATATCTTGTTATCTTTGTTCTACTTGCGCAGCAGGACTCACAATTTTTCTGTTGTTAATTCGTATATCGGATTTGTGCAATCTTTTTCAGTTATGATCCACACTTCCTAAGGTGTCTCTAGAATTTCATTTCATGAATTTTGGACCTTGTTTATTATGTTTTTCAAGGGTGATATCAGAAACTTTTGGTTTCCCAGATTGCATATGATAGATAGTCAAAAGGCTACTTATTTGACCCTCATAAACTTATCGATTTGAGAAAAAAATTTTACACAACATTCCTAGTTGTTTCATAAATGTATCCTCAAAATTTCAGGTAAATCGAATATGTTTAAGTAATTCTAAAATTCATAACAGCAAGCACGAAATTATGGTATCATGACAGATTTTCCAAAAATTTTCTAAGTACCAATTCATGCATATCAAGTAGCTTACTTCATCACCATTTTTGACATCCTTCCAGTGTTCATTTGTCATTCTTCATGAGATAGAAAATGAAGTAGACATAACAAAACGAGCTATAATACCTCAAGATTGAAGTTCAGATGACCCACAAAACTACCTCGCAAACTCTGCCAAAACACACTTTGTCTAATTTTTCTGGGTTCAACTGTGCTAAACAGCAATCTTCGTGGTGATTTTTGTCTCAACAGGCTGGTGCTTTTGTCCAACGGTTTGCACAAACTTGAAGAGGGAAATGAACTCTTTCCAGAGACCCCAAGATTGCCAAATTCTGAGCTTGGACCAAGGAGATGTGAGGGATGGAAGATGACTCGTTCAAACTAGTTTTTGCACCAAAAATCTAGTTTTGTGATGTTTGGGAGAGGTTTTGCACGAACCAAAACGTGCCACATAGCCACCCACGTGGCCGGAGAATGGCCAAGTATGGTGGTTGCTTGGCCGGAGTTCACAGGGTGCAGGTGGTGACGTGCTGGCGGCAACCATCGGTGGTCCAAAATCAGGTGCAAAAGCCTGCTCTGCCATTGTTGTAAGTGGTTGGTGGCTGAAGGAAGAAAAGAGAAAGAAAGGAAAGAAGAAAGGGAGAGGGGAGAGGAAGAGGCGGGCTGGGCAGTGCGCCCAGCTCGGCCCATATGGGCTTAGGCAGTCCAGGCCCATGCGCCTGGGCTGCCCAGGTGGCCCAATTTTTGTTTTTTGTTGTTTGTTTTTTTTTGTATATATGTATATATCAAAATTTTGCATTTTTTTCTAAAATTATCAAAAATTATTTAATCCTCATTTCTTATCAAAACCTTCCAATTATACACTATTTCAACTATTTATGCAATTATTTTTTAATAATTGAATAATCCTCCAAAAATCAAATTTTTCTCCCAAAAATCAAATAATTGCCTAAAAATTCATTATTACTTCAAGAAAAATTATATAATTAACCAAAAAATTATATTTCCTCAAAAATCAACATATTTTCATCTTGAAAATGATATTTCTCAATTAATCCTATTTTTTCCAATTAAATGGGCAAAATTTTGAGAAAATTCATGTATTTCCATTAAAATTTCTAGAAAAATATACAGAAATACATGTTCAAAAATACGGGTTGTTACAGTATATATGTATGTATATTTTTATATGTATGCAAGATTTAATTTATTACATTAATTTATTTCATATTCCATTTCATTCATTTATTTTTCTTCAACATCTAATAAGCTCCTATTAAATAATTATAGTCATTATTACCATTATTTATTTTTCATTTAATACACACATTAATTTATACAATTATCATAAAATCATGTATTTTCACTTATAACTCATTAATTAAAACATAAAAATACATGTCGAACCCATTGACTCAATGTCCAAAAATACGAGTCATTACAGCCTCTTCTTCTTAGAACAAATTTCACCCTCAAAATTTACTAGGATAACAAGATATCACGGAGCAACACTTATAACATTAGGGAAGTGACTTGTCATATAGTCTTCTCACTCTTATCTGTCCTGCTTGGCACTATGAAACTGCCAATGTACATGTACTATTAGTATTTCCTTGTTGTGTAGTTATTCACTACTCGATCAATGATAGCTATCAAAGCTTAATCGCATGTACAATTCTCTTGCAACTCAACATATCTCCAATCAATCATGTACGAGAGATCGGGTTAGTACTTCGTCAACATTGACACATGAAACACATTGTGTACTCTCACTAACTAAGGCAATAATGTCAATCGGTATGCAACAAAACCTATTCTCTTGAGAATCTCGAAAGGTCTAATATATCTCAAAACGATTTTCTTTGAAATGTCAAACCAAATCTACCCATTCAGCGGAGAAATTCGAAGGATTACATGATCACCAATATCAAACTTAACAATCTTTCTTTGGTTATCCGTATAACTCTTCTGTCGATCCTAAGCTGCTAAATTTTCTCATTTTGCTCCTGTACAAAAGTAGGGCCAAAAACTGCTATGTCACCAACCTCGGCCCAACAAGTTGGTGATCGGCAAGGTTGACCATATAATGCCTCAAACGGTGACATGTTGATGCTCACCTGGTATCTATTATTATTTGCAAACTCACATAATGCCAAATGATCCTCTCAACTACCACCAAAATCAAGAATATATGCACGAAGTATATCCCCCAAAATCTTGATCACTCTCTCAGACTAACCATCAATCTATGGATGGAAGGCTATGCTCAAGTTTACTTTAGTCCCCAATTGATTCTACAAGGTTTGCAAAAAATGGGATGTAAACCGAGCATATGTATCAATGCAATGGACACTGAGACCCCATGTTATCTTACAATTTCTCGAATATACAATCAACTCTGCCTCTCAATCAAATCTTTGGTATGAATCAGGAGGAAATGAGCAGACTTAGGCAGTTTGTCTACAATGACCCAAATAGTATCATATCTCCACTAAGTCTGAGGTAACCCCATCACAATATCCATGGTAATGTGATCTTCTACTCAGAAATAGCCAAGGGTTATAGTAAACTGTCGGGTCTTCGGTGATCAACCTTGCCTGCTGGCATGTGTCACATCTCTGCATGAAGGCCACAAGTTAAATCCCAATCAAACTTTTCTACCATTAACTCTATCTGTATATATATATATATACTCCTATACACACAAACTTCATGCCACCATAATCCAATTTCCCTATCGACGTCCTCCATGTCCCAATTGGTAGCAAGACAGATAGCAGTTCCGACGGCACAGTAAAGCATCCATTGTAAGCACCTTCGTTCTCTAAATTTCTTCCTTCATTTTTTCTTTTCTTTTACTTCTGTATAAGGCATACATGACTGTATGAAAATTTCTATTGCATATTGCATACCACGACTATAGAAAAAAAAATTTCTATGGCTTCTAAACTCTTATTCCACTCTTCTTTCCTTCCATGCTCCCTTCTCTCAGAAATTTGTTCTTTCTCCCCCCACTCACGATTGATTCTGCAACCCAACTACCCAGAAAAGATAAGAAAAAAAAATCCATCTTTCTTTATTTTTTTTCTTCCTCCTTTTTTCTTTATCTTCTCTCACTATTTAAGCAACTCCCTCACGTTTATCTCCCCTCTTTTTTCTCTTTCTTCTTTAGTTTTCTTTTTCCTTTTCTTTCTCTCACTACATAGGCAACCGTACCCCTCTCTTCTTTTTTATTACATGTATTTAATTTTCTTTTGTCTTTTTCTCCCTCCCGTTCTCATTCTTTCTACAACCACCCACCATCCTCTCTCTTATTTTTTTTGTTGCTTTATTACTATTAGTATTCTTTTTGCTCCTTATTTTCTAAGAGCACCCCCGTATTAATAATTAATAATATATGTTTAATTGATATTATATATATATTGTTTGATCTTTAAGTAATTTTTTTGGGCCTATCAGTTAATATATATAGATTAACATATATTTTCTGTTTGATTTTCAAGATGATTTTACTATTTATCAATTAATATATATATATATGTTTGACCTTGTGTTATCAATTAACGCATATTAATATGAATATTTTCTCTTTATAATCAAATTAGCAAATTTATCTAGCATACATACATACATATATATATATATATATATATATATATATATATATATTCATAGATATTTTCTGTTTATGATTAGATTAGCAAATTTATTTATTGAATATTATATATGTGTGTGTGTGTATATATATATATATATATATAATAGAATAAACATTACTGATATTTCTGATACTTTATAAATGCACACACACACACACACACACATATATATATATTATTGTACATACATACATACTTTTAATATTAAATATAATGTGAAATATTATATATACTTATGATATTGTATAATATATTTTGATATGATAATTATATTTATATTTCTGATTTAAAAAAATACCGAACATGTATACACACACACACGTGTGTTAAATATATGAGATCATATTTTGGGTAATTAAATATAGTAAGTGATTAAATTACATATTTATTCTTTAACCTCCATAATAAATAGGCTAGTATATAAAATATACGAGGCCATATATATACCACCACTGTGAATTTACCCATACACCTACATTCATGTAATTTATAATATGATGTGAATTCTAAAATAACCTATAGAATAATCTATGAATGTGTAGGTGAACGCATAGCATGTCAAAGGGAAACGAGTAAACCAGAAGTTAGCAATCCAGGTGGATGTAATTACCTCATTCATAAATTTTATTTAAGTTTTATATATTGTACATTATGTGTTTACTTAATTAATTTAGGAGCATGCTAGTGTATACACTTATTGTATTGATTGAGTTGAATACATTATGAGTGATATAATGTTGATTTGAATCTTATTATAGTGCTCAATATATCTGTAAATTATGCATCCTCATCCACTATTATTAGCTTGAATTATACATGATCATGAATGCATGCTTATTCAGTGATATATAATTATGTGTGATTGCGTGATATTGATATCATTATATTATATGTTATATGATATGGTTTGTGTGTTACACCAAACAAAAGATAATAAAGAGTTGAACCATGTACCGAGGCGATGACCAACAATTAGGGGTCATCGTGGGTGTCCCAAGTATTTGATAGATTTGGCTTTGGTCATTTTATATTCGATCACATATATGATCATTGATCTTGATAGGACTGATGTGATGGCTAGACATCATTCCATAAAGGGTTTAGATTCGATGACTGGCCATTCGGTGTCATCTTGGGATGATCAATCTCTCAAACCACAGAAGAACACCAGGGTTAAACCTTTCGGTCTTAATGACAACTATAATAATTTAATGTTTGAATTACCTAATGAGTGATAAGTGTTTAAGTGTATGGTATACTGACTTTTATAACATTTATGATATGTTGGTGTGATCCACTGGGCTATTTGAGCTCACCCGTTATTTTCTTTTTTAGGTGAAAGTTGAAGATGATGCTTCACAATACTAGATCTCTAGAAAGTTTAGTATTCATTATGTAGGACTATTTTATTTATTTTGTTTAAGGATCAAGTGATAATTTATTAGGAGTTTTATTATCACTAATGTCTAGTTGTAGAGGCTATGAAGCCTAATTTAATGTGTGACTTTATTTTAGAGTCAGTATATTTTTATTTTTGAATAGTTGAAAGTTAGATATCAAGGATTGCTTTAATAAAATAGTAGTTGAGTAGATTTTTAGATATATCATTCATATTGATAAAAATTTACATAACTTGAAAGTGATAATGACTGTTTTATTGCTTTTTGAGATCCACGGCACAGATTGTTGATATAGAATATAAGTATCATGTTTGTCTCTCGATGATCTAAGCTATTGTAAATTGAGAAATATTTCATTGTTATATCGAATAATGGCAATTTATGAAGTATTGCCAATTTTTTATCGGTCTCAAAAGGCGGGGTGTTACATCAAAATAGTTTGAATGTCTATGTATTAGCTATAAATCTTTTCTTCTATAAAGGTATCTTATCGCTACTTAGATTCCTTCCAAAGCTTTGTTCTTGAATTACTTGGCTATTTGCCTAATAATGCTATTGCAAATGTAAGATTAGGTATATTAGTGTAGTTAAGTATACAATAAGCTCCCAACAATTGATGCATTAGTTATGTTCTTCATTTGTTCAAAGTTTTAATTCATTTTGGGGACTTTGAACTTGATTGAGCTTATTCCCTTTAACAAGTGCTACTATAGAAATGTAATACGTTTCTATTTTAAATATCTTTGAAAAGAAATTTCATGCAGGATTTTTTAGATTGACATAATGTCTTGCTTGATCTATCTTTGTGATTCTTTACATCAAGGCATAAATTGTACCAGCCATATCCTTTATTTCAAATTCTTGAGTCAAGAACTCTTTTCTTTCAAATAACAATTCTAAATCATTATTGGCAAGTAAGATGTCATCTATTAAAGTACAAAGAAAATACATTTGCTCAAACTAACCATAACATATACGCATTGATCAATAATGTTTAGAAACAACAATTTGAAACTTTAAATACTATTCTTGAAAGGCCTACTTTAGTCCATGTATAGATTTATTAAGTATACATATTGAGTGTCTGTCTCTTCAAAGACTTCAATAAAAAAAATACCAAGTGACTATCTTGATTTTTACTAAAATCTTGAGGTTGTTTTATGCATTCTTCCTATTTTGATCACCTAATTAGATAGGTTGCTTTCATATCTTTTTGATATAGCTTTAAATCAAATGAAGTTACTAAAAATTGTAGTATAATCCTATATAAACCTTTCTTAAAAACCCAAAAAAAAAAGAAAGAAAAAAATTGTTTCATGATATTTAATGCCTTCGTTTTGAGTAAAAATTTTAGTTGTAGTTGATGATTATTTTGTCATAAGCTAATTCAATGAGATCTCAAAGTTGATTAATGCCATAGATTCCTTCTTCTCCTCCATAGCATTATATTGGGCCATTGATTTATCTTCATTCACAACTTGTCTTAATGATATGCTGTAATACCTCAAAATTTTCAAATGAATACACATCGAAAATAAATTTTTTAAAAAATTATGAAATAAATGTAAAAATGTGTGAAAACATGTTTTTAAATGTTTATTATATAGTATGGTATTAAAATAAAATAAATCAGGATGTTGGATAATGGGAAAACTGTTAAAAAATAAGATATTACACTGCCGACCGCAGTAATCAGTGAAAAATCATGGAAAAAATTAGGTCACATGGGTGACCGCGGTACTTAAGGTGTCAACAGCGGTCCGTAAAGTGCCAACCATGGTTCATAAAGTGTTGACCGCAGTTCACGAAGAAAATCTGTCCAATGATCACGGTCCGTCTAGCTTTGACCGCGGTCCGTGTGCGATCTATATATACATTTCAAGCTCTAACTTTCTCATTTCGCACTGAAACATGCTTGGGGTTTGGAGGAGACGACTTGAGGGTGATTTGAAGGTAAGTTCCTTGATTTCATTTGAGTTTTCCTTAAGATTTGATCTCATCTAAAGTAGTTATCAATTGTTAGTAAATCAAAAGGATGGAGATCCATTTGAGAGCGTTGTGTTGAGGGGATTGTGGCTAAAAACCAAAGCCAAACGTGGTGAACTCCTTTTCATTTCCTTGTGTGTGTGTTTGGACACTAGTGTGGATGATTTATGATGGTTATTTGGTTGTTGAATTGAAGGGGGTTGAACAAATTGAAACAATATCTCGTTTTTAAGGCTTGATCAAGGGGTTTCAGTGAAGAAACAATGTAAGCACCAATCCTTAGCTGGTTTATGTGTTTGAATGATTGTTGGGTGTCCAATACACTAGATTTAAGTGTTAAACTGAAATGGGAATCACAAGTATGGCGTACACATGCGACATCCCACTATTGGGTGAGAAATTGTGTGTAGACTAGGGTCCACATAGGATCGACCGTGATCGATGGACGTGAATAGTATTTTTAGAGTGTTTTGTGTACACTCTAAATCATTGAATGATACTGGACCCCTAGGGTTAGGTTAAATGAGTATTAAAAGCCAAAGTAACGTATCACTACCGTCTAATGATGCAGATTGACAATATTGGACTGTTGTGCGAGGAGCAACGATCCAACAGTATTCCGGCGTGTACAGGTGGGGTTAACTATCTCTTCTTCACTCTTTAGTATTATGCGGATGTTGGATACGAAATATGATTCATGTTTAAATTCCTGTACTTAGTACCATGCTAGGTATGTATGCCTTGGGTGGAATGATTGATATGATATCTTGATAACTGGTTGCTCACTTTCTAGCACTAGGATATTATGATTAGCTTGGTGTTTGTTTGCTTTCTTTGCTTAGGTTAGCGTTTTGAATAAACATGTATATATGTTATGTGGAATGAAAACTATGATTGTAAAACCAAAGAACATTAAAGGTTTATTAAGAACTGCACGTACCGGGGCGATGGACGGGCACTTATACATCATGTAGATGTTATCCGGTTGTGACCAGGACGTCATCATGGGTATTCCCCAACTAGGCCAAACTGCGAACGGTCGTGTGAGACCCTTGAATTTGAAAACTCATGAGGATTTTTTTCTTGGTTTCAGTATCTTCTTGGGTCATGGTCTTAGAGATAGACTTCTGTTTTATAAAGATGTCATGCCTGATTGTGTTCAGGACCACAATTGGGATACCGAGGGTGGTTCATTCTTTCAGTTAATTCCTAATATCAGATGGCAGATTCCTTATATTAGAGCGCAGCAGATAAATTGACTAAGTGTTTGAAACGCCCCTAATGATTTGAAACTGTTTGCATGTTTCATATGTTCGTTTGTATAATTCTATTGATGTGTAGGAGAGATCCACTGGGCTTTCGAGCTCACTCATTTTTATTTTACAGGTACTCATGGGCCCAGTGCTTAGTGAGGATGCAGATCGGAGACTAGAGGGTTTATAGAGAGAGAGAGGGTGATGTTTTGTGTTAAACTGTCTCTCTGTTTTGAACAGTTTTTATGACATATATTTTGGATTTGGGCCGGAGGGTCATGTATCATATTTTTATATATGTATCTACAAGACTGTTTTACCATCTTGAACATTGTTTTTATTTTGATTGATGAACTGATGATTTTTAGATATTGTATATTAAACTGTATTCAATGATTTAGAAAGATTTGATTCGAAAAGTGTTTTCGCTACTACTATCTTGATTTTCAGTATGAATATGATTTTGAACATCTAGTGAATGTGATTTGAAATTAATTGCTTAGTAAAGCATGAATGAAATGATTATTTGAAATTATAAAATGATTATTTGAAATTATGAAATGATTTAAACCTCATGTATAGAGGTTAGTGGAAAGATGATGATGATTGTCACATGCCCGGTGCCTCGGCGGACCACGCGCCGAGCTTGGAGCCTCGCGACGCCCGACGACACGACCTTAGATTGACAGATATGATGTCTGGCCCGGTGGTCGGGGTGTGACATATGCATTATGGTCAAGTCAAATATCAATGATAGACTCTTAGCAGTATATAATATAATCACTATAAATTGCTAGTCTCTAGCCCTTGAGGATTGCCTTACAAGTTCTTAGTAGTCTCATTATTGTAGAATTTTGAGGCTAATTACTTTATATGTTGAGCTGGAAATATAGATATTTCAATTGGTTCTTCTTCAACTTTATTGAATTGATTTTCTTGAAACGAAACTAGTTTACCTAATTAAGAAGGCAAACTAATACTATATTGTATTTTAAAAAATTAAAATATTTTATAAAATTCACTTTCACTGATTTTCTAAAAATTTAGCACGTCTAGTGTCATCCTCATCGAAAGTGAGAGATGACAAGGCTGTATCTCTTACATGTAATAGGAAAGTCAACAAAAAAAAAAAACCACTAAGTGTTATATAGTTGATTTTTTTTTTAATTTGAGGATTATAGACCTTAATATCAACTTGGTATCCCTATTAATGTCATAAACTAGGTTTTTATCCATTCTATATCCCAAAATACATTTTACAAACAACCTTAGATGGAATCCTTTTAGGACATAAACAACAACTTTTAAGGCTCACTCAATAAAAATAAAAGATTTGAATTGTTGATCATGCTTCTTATACCATGTTTATTAGTATTTCACTTCTCCATTCTACTAAATTATTTCATTGTGATAATAAATTATTACAGAATAATGCCAAGTATTGGACCTTTTTTCTGTCTACCAGTTATATATTTTCCACCCTAATCATATCTTGTAATCTTGATATTCTTTTCCTTTTATTTCTCTTCTTCTTCTTTATAAAACTCAAACACATCAAGGGTTATTGATTCATTAGGTAAAGATACATGTATTTGTCATAGTTATTTATGAATGAGATAAAACATCTGTTGTGACCATTTATGTAAAATGGTTTATAGATATTTGGGTGTACAATCTCAAATATGTCAAATCTCTTTTTGGCACCTTTTGAGGATTTGTTTGCTTGTTTAACCTTGATGCAGTCAACAAAAAACTCAAAGTCAATTAAAATCAGGAGTTTATAAAACTTTTTCCTTCATCAACCTTGTAAAGTCCATATCTTGTGGGAAGAGAATTTATGATGAAAGACACTATACGGTCTTTGGCTACTTCAATTGAATAGCAAGGTTATTCATTTTCTTACTATGATTCCCCTTACTCTTCGAACTATTAAGAATTATTTCAGAGAACCTCTTCATAAAACTGTTGATCAAAGCTTTATGAAAATTGCCGCTAATAGTTGTAAGATAATGCTTGGCCCAATAACAATTCGAAAGGAGACCTTTTACACATTCTAAGACATGTGACTTAAACACTGTAAGACTTCAACGATTAGGTCACTTTTGTTTTTCTGTACTACCTTTTTCTACTGGCAACATGCACCATACTGCAGTGATTAAAGGGCTCATTAATATGAAACGCTAAGCAAACATACATACACCCCAAGCATAAGGGCACTTTATTCAATTTATATGAATAAAGTGCCCTCACTTTTATAATCATGCAAAAATACTATATATTATTGTTCATCACTTTTATAATCATGCAAATTGGAAATTTCTGATTTAGACTTGAATTAAATGAAGGACCAAGATCGCATGGCATTAATCTACTGTGTGAGCAATGTTAAACGGACATTTTTATAATATTGTAATTGTAAAATTTATATCAAAATATGTATCGTTCATTGTTCAACCTTTTTCTGAGTTATGTTGCAGTTCTGAACACGTCATATATAAAGTTATTAATAAAGGATTTAGATTCAATCAATACATATTATAAAAAAAATAAAAAATTCTGATGTTGTAAATCCTACAAAACAAAAGTGCTCGATATGATTCAGGTTTCATAGGCGCCTTTGTTACCAAAAAACTTCCTGACGCTTAGTTAGTCAAAAATATAAAATTGTTACTTCACCTTTTCAATCAATAGAAATAGTTATTACCAAAAAAAATTGATATTTCACCTTTTCAATCAATAGAAATAGAAAGAGAAATATTTTCATAAATAAATAAATAAATAAAATTTTATGTTAACTTCTAGCTAGTTGACAACCAGTATAAATTTTGTTCGACCAATATGTATATATATATATATATACTAATTTGTAAGGCCCTGAAGAGAGGGCCGGAGTTATGTTGGTAAAAAGTAGTTTTACAGTGTAACTTAGTTAATTAAGGAGATGCTAATACCAAATTTAATATGTAAAATTATAGTTGCAGCTAGATGTTGCTAGTTATTAGTTTCTAATGAGCGTGTAAATAATAGCTAATAAATCAGTTTCTTAGGGAAAAAAAAAAAAAGAAGAAGAAGAAGAAACCAAGTTAAATACTTAATTCATCAATCTTCAACGACATACAACATTTAAAGGTCAACCTGAAACAGCTGCTGTACACGGTGAAACCATTTTTATTTATATTTTTAATATTATTCTTCTAAGTCATATTAAAAATATTTAATTCTATTACTAAACTTTAGCATATTCAACTAAAGTTCAACATTGTCACCCCATTAAAAAAAATATGAGAAAAGTACTTCATCTATAACAGAAAAAAAAAATGTGATAACTCCTCTAATTTCTCATGTTTTATGATAAGGAATAATTATTGATTCTTGAACATGAAATTGATAAGTACTGGAACTTTGCCTAAAAAAATAACTAAATATCTCTTCGTTATTAAAAAAATTGGAAGATGAATCTTATATATTAGTAATTTTAGGAATAATAATGTTTTCTTTTTTGGTATGACCGACTGATGAAGTCACGCTGATGCAAAAATGAGCTCATATTCCTTATATTAATCACTTAAGCACTTATTGCATTACGATGATTAGTATAACTAATATAAGTTATTGATTCTTTAATCAGTCGCCTAATTTGCCTCTACTTTTTTTTTAGTGTATTACAATTGACATTAATGGCACTGAGGAGTTTTACCGTATCATTATTCAACATATGACCACCTTATGAATGACTCAAGTTTTACCAATGAATTAAGTTAGTATGTAACCCAAGTTACCACATTTTTAAATGGTTCAGTGCTTTTTGTTATATTATTGCAAAAATATTTATTACTCTCGGTTAAAGGTCCAAACCAATTGGCCTAAACAAAATCAAATTTGCACGTTTAGTTCAATTTAAGGAGATGGTCAATTTGATTTCAATCAACGTAGTACATGTGTCGACCCAAACCAAGAATACTTTTATATATACCTAAAATGTAATAAATATATATATAGAAATCTACAATTTTTGTTTTAGATGGGAAACCCATTAGAGATTTTTGTTTAATAAAAAAACTAACTAAAAAAATTGTACAGATAATTACTAATACAAATGAAAGAGAAAGGTAGAATTAAAATAAATTAGTTGAAGACAAACACCAGAGTAAGATTTTTTTCTTTTTAATTTTAGAAGTGCTAATTAAAATAATTGTTGTATCTATAATTTTTATGCATTATTGAGTCAATAAGTATAACTTTGAAGTACATAATACATCTTTGTTTAATCCTTATAAGTGTTCTAATTACATAAAAAAATACAATTGTATACGTTAATTCATTGTTTTTTATTCTTTTTAATTTATATTAAAAACTCAATCAAAAGTTAATATAATTATATTATTCATTTATTCCGGTCATTTACCCTTATTTATAATCTAATTAATAACTAAAGATTAAAGACAAAGTATTAATTTGCACAAAAAGTGACAGCATCTTTACCAAGAAATATTCACTTTACAGCTTTAAAAATAAATAGGATGAATATTTGTTATATTAAAGATACGAGTATTTTATTAGGATTGGAAGCGCTCGTTTAATAAATGATTATTAATATTAGATGAAGAAACAAAAGCTTATGACGGCTGGTATTAGTAATTAGTAGTTTGGAACCGTTGGATGGCCTTGGGATATGCCCATATCCCCATTGACTAATCGTTCAAAATAGTGTTGCGCTTCAGGTCAGGTTCAGATGCGGCATAAATGTCAACCCTCGTGAACGTAGTTTTAAACAAGCACCTGCTCCACGTGTGCGGAGAATATGACGGCCACGTAGGAAACTCTTTCAACCATTTTGCAATAAAATCATGCCACGTGTTACCGTCCAAACATCACAATCTTATCAGCATGTGGATACATGCCAGAATGTTGTAGCATCGATCACCGTACCAGATGAGATAACAAATCGTGAACATCGACAATGTGTGCAAAAGGAGTGGCCGTCCAGCCGACAAGGCTCCGCCATCTCTTTCTTCGTATAACACACGGGCGGTCGTGTGGTCAACGGTCAGCAAATTAAGCTGTTCTTTTGTCTCTCGTAAAGTAAAG
>JAJIYU010004549.1:0-24090 GCA_030144865.1 Tinospora cordifolia
ATCATATAATAGTCATTTAAAACATGTTTCCACATATTTTTACATTTATTTCATAATTTTTAAAAATTCATTTCCAAGTTGTGTGCGTTTTAAAAACGTCGGGGTGTTACAGAAGGTGTATGATTCATATGAATGTATGTTTGCCATTTTATGTGGATTTATAGCATGCCATATCAAAAATTTAGAATTCATGCTATGTTTGCAATGTAATGGATAGTATGTTTGATGTGACTATAAGCAGGATGACTTATTTACTTATATCCATTACTTATTTATATTGGATGTTGGAATTTGGATACGTTTGTGGGCACTAAAAAAAATAAATTAAGATTTTAACCACGTACCAGGGCGATGGTACAGAGACTGTAGCAGTAATCTGGTATCATCATGGGTATTCCTAGCCCTAGGTTGGTTTTTGTTTGAAAGGGGACTAAGAGTCTAAGTGAGATTCCACTCCCCAGTTTGATGATTGAGTGAGGCATCGACCTTGAGATAGGGTTCGGAGTGTGTAAGAAGCGTTCAGGAATTACATTGAATACTCCAAACCTAAGTTGGAATGCCGAAGAAGAAAACCTTCCAATCTTAACCTTAACTCAAACAATTAAATCATTGAAACACCTAACTTTTTATAAGTGCTTGCACGTTTGTATTTTGACTATTATAATGTTTGAAATATTTTTGTGTAAGATCCACTAAGCTCTTGTGTGACACCCCAGCCCTCGGTCCCTGCTTCTCTCGGGTTCCGCTCGGAGATGCACACCTGTTTGGCAGGAGAAGCCATAAGTTGGTTGTCCACTAAGAGCCGGAGTGCTATTTTATTCATCTACCCTTCATCTTTCTTTCAAAATTTCCTTTCCAAATCAATTTTCAAGAAATGATAAAATCAATTTAAACAAACATAAATATTTTAAAGAAGACCTCCAAATAAATAAAATGGATCAGTGAAATTACAAATGAAATGAGAAGCTTCAAGTCTACGTATAAATAATTTAAAGATCTTTGAAATAAATTCAAAACATTTAATCACATATAAAATGTTTATTCCAAGGAAAGAACACATACCATGTTTCAAATTAAATTACAAATAAAATGATAAGATATTCAAAAAGTATTTAACAAAATAATTAAGTCTCTTGTAGTGTCACTTGACTCGTGTAACATCACATATCACCTGAAAAAGAGAAGTGGGTTGAGCTTGAGAATCCAATGGGTCATACAACACATCAATAACATTATTCAAACCAAAATACAAAGCATGCACACACTTTCATTACATTAGGGCGTTTCAAACACTTTATTATTTTTTGTTGCAGTTAAAACCGAAAAGTTTATGGATTCGGTATCTTCCTTGTAGTCAGGGAGTGAATCCAGAGGTAACGCCTAAGGGTTAATTACCATTCGGGATCTTGATGGGGGCATGAGGTCCGAAGTGACACCTAGTCTCGTAACCAATTTTGTTGAGAACACCCACGATGACACCCAAAGGCTGGTCCTTGCTCCGATACGTGGTTTTAGTCTTAATTTATTCTTCTTTAGTTTCACAATCACATCGCGACTCATACATCATAATTAATATTTCAAGATGCATGTAAATCACTACACTGAATATTCATGCAATCTAAACATAGCACGAAATTATAAAACATTTAATCTGGACCACCCATTTTAACTTTTGACTTTAGCTTATAAGTTGACAAGCATTAATACAATTGTGAAGACACTTGTTAGCATCACATGACATACAATGTACACATGAAATAATTTGAAAGCGTCACATGTCATAATTTTTAATGTCACATTTTTGTCATTTAATTTTATTTTTGCTCAAATGTCACTCCTATTAAGTTTTATTTATCATATTTTATATGAAAAATACCATTTTTCTCTAGGCAACATAATTACTTCTACCCCTAAAAGGTCAATTTTACATGTCAGACCCAAATTTCCTATTTGATTAGCTTATATTTCTCTGGACCTTTAAAACCTATATTTTATATGAAAATTAAAAAAAATAATTGTTTTATGTAATTTTATAATTTTATTAAATTATTAATTTTATTTAATATTAATGAATTCTGAATTTTTAAGGGCATCACTTCAACACCTATAAATATACATACCATTGGAAGGACATCTTTAATTGTTATACCATTCAACAATTTAATACATCTGGTACGTATCCAACTCAATAAATTTTTATTTATTAAGCTATCTTTCTTAATGGTTCATGATCTGTTAGATTGTATTATATGAGACTTAAAATTACCTCAATCCACCATTTAAACTATTTGTAATATATAATTTATAAAATAAATATTTGTTCATAATACACAATTTAAATTACTTACACTTAAATTAAAAATTAAATGTAATTATTTAAACTTTAAAAATATTTATTTATTTATTTTTAAAAGATATCATTTAAATTTTTGAGAACTTATATTATATTTATTTAAAAATATTATTTATAAAAATTATTAAAAATCTATTTTTAAAACATAAAAAAATCAAAAATAAAAGAGAATTGTGTCGTGTTAAAAGAATACAAAAGAAAAAGAAGGCGTTGAGCACTTTGTAAATACCAAATGCTCAACTGCAAATGCTCAACGCAGTTGAGCATTTTCATCAGATGTCCTAATAGGGCATTTGAGTGCTCATTGAGTGGTAAGTACAAATGTTAAAGACATCCTAAGTCCAGACACTTCAATGCTTCTGAATTTCATTGTATTCTATAGAGATATTCTTTAGTAATAAAGGAGGTTTATTTTTTATCATAAAAAGAAGGAGGTTTATTTTTACCTCTCATATGTAGTGTTGATCACATTTTTGCTTTCATCTTCTTTATTTTGTTTGTTGTTGGTTTATTTTATGCCAACAAATAGTATTCCATTCAATAGTATTTTGTACCAATTTTGGATTATTCGAAGGGCGAGGATTGCATGCCATAGTGGTAAGCTTTTTTAAGATTCTATCTGATAAATGTTTTAAGGGAAAGGTGATTGTGCTCGAGTAGTCTATAACCCTAAGGATGATAAGCAATGGCATTTTAACAGTGTTTATTTCCTAATATGTTGCACTTTTGTTGATATCTAATTAACTAGACATAGTTATTGATAATAAATACAAATTTAAAAATTATCTATAGTGTGATTCACTAATCATTAGCTATAATCTTTCTTTTTCTTTTGGATTTATTGATGCAACATGAGAATCTACGACAAGAAACAATGTTGCACATGTCTTCTTGTCAACTTAATTTTATATTTGGTGTTATCTTCAAAATTTGTAGTTGAAATATACTAGTAGATATTAATTGATACATATATAGTGATCTCCTTATCCTCTTAAGGTAAAAAGAAATGGCATTGAAGAAAACAATTTCTTTTGTGCTAGTGAGTAATATTTAGCAATAATTTCATTGTTATCATTGCGACAAAAAAAGGAACGAACATAATGTTATCACGAACGATCATTAGCCAGAAAAATATCAAGTTTTTGCCACCAAAGAAATTTGTAAATAGCCTTTTGGTTCTACTGTGTATCCCACATAATTAATCATTATTTAGTCAATGTCATTTTAGCATTTTTCATAATGTAAGTAACATTCCAGCTCCTTGAAGAACTCACAAGTTATTAATCAATCCTTCGAAGCCCATTTGCAGAGTTGAAAGAAAACTCCGGCCAAAGCCACTGATTTGCCTATAGTAGAAGATGGAATCCCATACTTTCCTCTCTTAAACAGTCCTTTAACGAATGGCAAGAAGCTCAACACCACCCAAGCACTGCAAATTATCTCTCCCAAGCCTGCTCCATTTTGATCAACCACAAGAGAATCCCCCCACCATATCACCATTAACAATCTACTCAAGGCAAGGGCAAGAGCAGCCAAATGAACCAACACGATGGTTGTGGCAAGCACGAAGACGGGGGAGTCGTCAAAGGTAAAGCTTCCTGAATTTGCAATCTTGTCTTTTTTGTTAGAATCATCACCATCATCAGCAGCATTATTGGTTGGATCTTTGGGTGTAACCTCAAACACAGTCTCTGATAATCTTAAAAGCTTAAGAAAAACACTCAGGAATCCAAAGAACCAAGCTGTTGTTGAGGTAATTCTTGACATTCTCTGGTTGTTCCACCATGCTCTGGCTGAGAGTCCACAACTAAGGTATTCAATAAGAGTGTAAATGTTGTAGACGAGGAAAAGAAAGGTTGGGATGAGTATGGCTGGTTCTGAAACCTGAAAGAGATCATAGTTGTTAAAAGATCATTGATAGAACTAAAACAATTCAAACTTATCGTTGTTCCACCAATTCAAACCAATGCAAGAGATTTCTAAAAGAGATGCAATGAGGAAAAGGGTAGTAGACACGCACACTAATAAGCAAATAATAACCAAATTTTCAAGAGAAGAGTTTTATCTCGCTGGACTTGACATTTTTATCGTAAACTTATATCTTGATGAGAAAAGCTTAGATAAGAGCGAGAAAAGGAAATTACCGAGGGAAATAATGGAGTGTTAGACAGCAGGCAATATGCAAGCAGACTCAAATAACATAGTTCCGGAAGTGATCGGGCGGCCCAAAGAAGAACATAAAAATAGGCCAAGCACTGTCGGAACTGTAGCTTTCCGAAGATTACGCCAAGAATGGGACTGTTGGATGTAAAGGGAATCTCTAGAAGACCAGTAGACCACCTCTTCGCTTGGACCATGCACGTAGGCCCACTAGAAGGGGCAGTACCTAGGAAGCCAGGTATGTGTGGCTTGTAGTATATTGATCTCCAACCTTTCGAGTGGATTTTCAGCCCTGTTTGCATGTCCTCAGTCGTTGAGCCATACCTCCATCCAACCTATATTTAAAAAATAATAAAAAATAAAAAACAAAAAACTAAGTACAAAAAACAAAATATTTTTACAGGATAAAGTTGTATTAAGCGTTGCTGTGTAGCACAAAAGATTCAGTACTTGTCATTGATACTAGTTCTAGATCGATACATTTTGAGAGTTTTTCATTTTCTATTTGCATAGAACTAACATCGGTCCGTGTCAATTTGTGATTAGAGTGTTGAGTGCACTTCAAATTGTAAGAACTTAATTTCCATTTTAGGAAGGCAAATAATTCACATGTCGACACATTAGTCAAAGAGTATTCATAAAAGTTTGGTGATGTAATTTGTATCATACCACATGCCCACTTAGGTATTAAAAAAAAAAATACAGTTACTAACTATACCGCAACCATTCTTGCATGTTCTAATTAAAAGCTAGGTAGCTTAATTTTACGTAGGTGAATCTTTTCAATTATAAAGTTTGTTTTCTAATGAACAAATAAAATTTCATGCTAACAATGATAATAAACACAAAAAGAAAAAGAAGTGGATAAAAATAAGAAAATGAGTAATATATATATAATTAAGTTAGAATATACACAAGCTAGAAGAGAGATATGTGAAATATGTTATATATACGTGTCTCGGACTCTTATGGGCCCAAGAGGCATTTTTACATTTTATGAGTTTCTTTTTGACTTGTATCCTAATACATGTCAGTAAAGATAGAAAACCAGAAAAGATATTGAGTAGTGTAAATTTTTTTCTTAAATTAGTAGATCTCTTCATCTTTTGTGGAGTAGTTGAATTTTACCGAATTACGTAAATTTGCGTGTCTTCTTTTTCTTTTATTATTTGTAACTTTGTGTGTGCTCCACTGCATTAATCTCTACAAATTGGTATCAAAACAAAGTTGGATTCACCGTTGTAAAATATACATTAGTGGCTATTAGTTGAAGAGGAAAGAAGATTTTGGCAAAGAATTTTTTTTCCTCTGTTACAAGAGAACCGACTGAATAGGGAAAAAAATAGGTTATCTTGTTTTGTTTTGTGCAGTGGGTTTGTAGCAACGAGATCTATCTAGTGACCAGATTTGATCATCAGTATGGCTGCAAAATCTAAAGTGAAGAAATTCAATAGAAAGAATGACTTTAACCTTTGGTGGATAAGGATGCGAGTTCTTTTGGTACAAGAAGGGCTGAAGAAGGCACTAGAGGGAAGAGATGCATTGCTAGCTAAATTGACAAATGAAGAAAAAGATGAAATCATGTAAAAAACATTCACTATTATTCTCTTATGCGTAGGTGATGAAGTGATGAGAGAGATTGAAGAGCAGATTACAACTATAGGTTTGTGGTTGAAATTAGAAAGTTTGTACATGACAAAGTCTCTAACAAACCGACTATATTTGAAAAAGCAGTTACACATGCTGAAGATGAAGGAAGGAGCATTCGTGAGAGAACATTATGATGAGTTCAACAAGATTCTTATATCTTTGAAGAATGTTGGATGTAAAATCAGTGATGAAGACCAAACAATGTATTTGTGAGTACTCTGTGGATACTTTGATCTACAATAGAGACACTTTATCTCTGGAGGATGTCAAAACAATATTAAATTCCAAAGAGTTGAAAAAGTCGGTTACTGAAAAAAAAAGTGAAGGCTCAGGCGAAGGTTTGCTGGCTAGAGGCAGATCTGAGCATAGAGGGTCCAAAGGTTATGGAGACAAATCTAGATCAAAATCAAAGGGGAGAAGATTAAAGTGTCTTGAATGTCACAAAGAAAGGCAGTTTAAGAAAGATTGTCCAAATCGCAAGGGTAAGGGAAACCAGAAGGCAGAGGATTTTAGTGATGCAATAGTTGCAGAGGATGACAATGCTAATGTCCTTTCAGTCATAGTGGGATGCTCAGATAATGAGTGGATCATTGACTCAGGCTATTCTTATCATATGTGTCCCAATAGGGACTGATTTGCCTCTTATCAGAGTGTGAACGGTGGTACTGTACTTATGGGGAACGATATGGCCTATAAGACAGTAGGAGTAGGAATCGTGA
The DNA here is from genome assembly GCA_030144865.1 of Tinospora cordifolia. Taxonomy (NCBI): domain Eukaryota; kingdom Viridiplantae; phylum Streptophyta; class Magnoliopsida; order Ranunculales; family Menispermaceae; genus Tinospora; species Tinospora cordifolia. The sequence goes on from JAJIYU010004549.1 coordinate 6,883, forward strand.
AGATCAATATGCATGATGGTATTATGAGGACATTTATAGATGTCAGACATGTTCCTAAATTACGGAAGAATCTTATTTCTGTTGATATTTTAGACTCACTTGGTTGTAATATTACAACTAAAGGTGGAGCTCTAAAGGTAGTTCGAGGTGCACTTGTGGTCCTGAAAGGCAAGAAAGTGGGTAACTTGTATGTGTTATCAAGGCATACAATTACCAAAAATACAACAATGTCTATGGATAGCGTCTCAACAAACACACAGTTGTGGCATATGCTACTGGGTCACATGAGTCAGAAAAGACTTGAGGTGTTGAATCAAAAAGGCTTACTTGGTAAGAGTAAGGTTAAGAAGCTGGACTTCTATGAACATTGTGTGTTTGGAAAACAAAGTAGAATCAAGTTTAATCAGGTAGTTCACCGTACCAGAGGTACTCCAGATTATATCCATTCAGATGTGTGGGGTTCATCTACAGTTCTTTCACTTGGAGGAACAAGGTATTTTGTTTCCTTTATTGATGACTTTTCACAAATAGTCTGGGTGGAAATATTGAAAAGTAAGGATGAAGTGTTTGAAGCTTTCAAGAAGTGAAAAATAAAGATAGACAAGCAAACTGGTAGAAGCATCAAGAGGTTATGTACTAACAACAGTGGTGAGTACACTAGTAAAACACTCTCAAAATTTTGTGAAGATGAAGGTATTAGAAGACATTTCACAGTAAAGAATGAATCGCACTCTACTAGAGAGGGTGCGATGTATGTTATCCAATGTTGGTTTGAATAAAGAGTTCTGGGCAGAGGTAGTGTCTACAGCTTGTTTCCTTGTCAATAGATCACCATCGATGACTATTGATTGTAAAGACTTCACTTGAGGTATGGTCAGGTGATGTTGCTGATTACAGTGCTTTGAGAGTTTTTGGATGTCCAGCTTACTATCATGTCAGGGAAAGTAAGATTAATTCAAGAGCTAAGAAAGCCATATTTGTGGGTTATAAACATGGAATAAAAGGATACAGGTTATGGTGTCCTGATTTACATAAGATTGTGATATGCAGGGATGTGACATTTGATGAATCTGCTTTGATGTTTGAAAAGTAGATAGAGTCTCAAGAGGAGGATAAAAGGTGATTCAATAAAGGTGGAGCTAGGTACTCCAAAAGAAAGGGTAGTAAGTAATATGGAGGAAACAGTAGGTGGAGCCAGTGAGAACTAACAACCAGAGCAGCAACAGTCTTTAGCTAGTGGCAGAGCTAAGAGGACTATCAAGGCACTAGTTCATTATGGTTTCGAAGATATGTTGGCATATGCATTGACAGTGTATGGAGATGATCCTTCTACTTGTATGGAGGCAATGAGTGACAGTTATTCTGAAAGATGGAAAGAAGCCATGCAAGATGAGATAAACTCATTGATAAAGAACCATACTTGGGAGCTTGTAGAGTTACTTAAGGGTCAACAAGCTATTGGGTGCAAATGGGTGTATTCCAAAAAAGACGATCATCTAGAATCAGATAGTGTGAGATATAAGGCAAGGTTGATCGCCAAAGGGTATGCTTAGAAAGAAGGGTTGGACTACAATGATGTGTTTTCTCCTATTGTGAAGCACACTTCTATCAGAGTATTATTAGCATTAGTTGCATTATTTGACTTAGAGTTGGAGCAACTAGATGTTAAGATAACTTTCTTACATGGTGATTTGGATGAGACCATTTATATGAAGCAGCCTGATGGCTTTGTGGCTACTAGTAAAAGTGATCATGTGTGCAAACTGAAGAAGTCCTTATATGGGCTAAAACAGTCAGCCAGGCAATGGTACAAGAAGCTTGATACATTCATGATTAGGCAGAGATACACGAGGAGTAAGTATGATAGTTGTGTCTACTTTCTGATGGCTCTTACATTTATTTACTCTTGTATGTTGATGATATGTTAATTGCTGCGAAGAGCATGAATAAGATCAACAGGCTAAAATCTCAACTGAGTCAAGAGTTTGAGATGAAAGATTTAGGTGCTACTAAGAAGATGTTTGGGATGGAGATACATAGAGAAAGAAAAAATGACAAGTTAATTCTGTCACAGAAAAAACACTTGGAAAAAGTGTTTTTAAGATTTGAAATGGAGAACTCTAAACTAGTGAGTACTCCATTGACTGCTCATTTTCGACTTTCTGCATATATGTTTTCGAGTACTGATGAGGAGCGTGAGTGCATGAGTCATGTTCCATATGCTAGTGCAGTGGGTAGCTTGATGTATGATATGGTGTGCACTAGGCCAGACATTTTACATGTAGTGAGTGTTGTTAGTAGATATATGGCAAATCCTAGAAAACAATATTGGCAAGCTGTGAAATGGTTGCTACGATATCTTCAACGGACACTGGATGTAGGATTGATTTTTTAGGCGAATAGTGATATATGTTTACTTGGATTTTGATTATGCTAGTGACTTAGACAAGCGACGTTCCACTATAGGTTATGTATTCACTTTTGCACGTGGTCCTATTAGTTGGAGGTGTAGGTTACAGACTACAGTTGCTTTGTTTACTACTGAGGCAGATTATATGGCAGTAACAGAGGCTGTGAAGGAGGCTTTGTAGCTCCGAGGTCTGATTGATGATATGGGGATTACCCTAAAAAGTGTACAAGTTCATTGCGACAGTCAAAGTGCCATTCACTTGGCTAAGAACCAAGTGCATCATGCCAAAACCAAGCATATTGATGTTCGATTCCATTTTGTTCGTGAGATTATCGAGGAAGGTGAGATTTTCTTTGCAGAAGATCATTACTAATGATAATCCTCTAGATATGCTGACAAAGACAATCCCAACGGTCAAGTTTGAGCACTACTTGAACTTGATCAATATCCTACAGAGATAACCGCATCGAGGTAGGAGATGTTAAAGATTGGCTAGTGGCTTGTGGAGATCTTTGCCAAGGTGGAGATTGTTATATATACGTGTCTCGGACTCTTGTGGGCCCAAGAGGTGTTTTTATTTTTTATGAGTTTCTTTTTGACTTGTATCCTTATACATAATAGTGAAGATAGAAAACTAGAGAAAACATTGAGTGGTGTAAATTTTCTCCCTAAATTAGTAGATCTCTTCATCTCACGTGGAGTAGGCAAATTTTATCGAACCAAGTAAATTTGTGTGTATTCTTTTTTTTATTATTATTTGTAATTTTGTGTGTGCTCTGTTGCATTAATCTCTACAAAATATGCCTTCTGTACAAGTAGAAATCAAATATCCAATTTTTTTTTGCATTCGAGAATCCTTTAAAGGAGGTCATCTTTTAACTAAATATTCCAATTTTTAGAAGTCAATCACATAATAATTGTGCAACATAAGTCATGCTATAAGTTAAAGATAAGGATTATTTATTTTTCGGTTTATGTCTCACTTTTTTTTATATGTTAACTTGCATACTGTTTTCCATATTTTTGTTGTACTTAATCATATCAATGAAACACTGATATGGAAATGATATCTTACCTTAGCACCCCATTCCGTATTGGGTTCATAGGTTACATCAGCGACTTGAATAGCTTCCTCAAGAGAGCTTGAAATATCACTTGGACAGCACAACCCTTCATTATTTGACCCTGACAATGACTTTGCTGCCAATTCCACAAGCTTCATGGATTGCCCAAATATCTTCTTCAATTCTTCCAACGATTTTCCTATACATCGAAAGGAAATTCATATATGTAGCAAATTAATATGGAATAAACAGTAAATAATTAACGTAAGTTAATAATTATGAAAATGTAGGATTTTTTTTCAATATTACAATAATTTTATAAGAAATTTTTTTCTTGAGACAAAAAATTTGTATAATTGAGGGACAAGGAAATGAATGTCATGAACAATGGTTATTTTGAACCTAGCTTGCATTATTAATCCACAATAATAACAGAAAACCTCTAATGCAACTATAGATTAAAGAAAATAAGTGTCATGTTATATAAATGAACAACATTGAATTAAGTTTTTTTTTTTTTTCTAATGTAACTATTCATTTTAATTGTGAAGATTGACGTGACAAAAGAAAGTTTGTGCAAACGTCCCTTTATTTAGAAGGTACATTATACAGTAATCAGGATGCTAAATTCAAGAATTATTATTTTTTAACTTGAAAAGAATAAAAATAAGTATGCTGCAGTATGCACAAAACTCAACATCACATAAAATAAGAAAAATTCATAATTGCGTTGAAGACCTTTTTTTTTTTGTCTCATTCGTATTAAATATCACATATAATAAATATTTCTTTTACTTTGATTAAATAATATTTTTCATGGATATAATTCAATTTTTTTTGCATTAAAGATGCTCTTTATGCTCTACACACCGCCCATCTTAAGTCTATAATTATTGAACCAAGGAACCTAGCCATCATCTATTGAAAAACGATTGGTCTAGCCGTATGTATCCACATCTAAGACTAATTTTGTCTTTCCGGGATCCAATTGTTAGCTAAAAAAGAACATGTACAATCTAGTGGGGCTGAGTTAACACCTGATTATTCCTCATTTTACAAATATCCCACAAACATAAGCTAGCTGCCATTGTAACCAGAAACATCCGATTCCAACATATTTGTCCATTGGACGACTATCATATTCCAAGAACTAGCAAAAGATGAGTTGTTGGAGATTGTTTGAAACCAACCCAACCAACCCAATGAACTGCAAACAAATTGACAATCCATTGCCAAAGCAATTGGCCCCATAGGTGGGCAGAGTTCGAACCCCCGATATTGAAAAAAAAGAAAAAAAATAAAATAAAATAAAATAATACAAACAAATAAAAAATGTCACATTACGCATCATACATGGACCAAAGGTATTTTATCCACGATAATAAATAAACAATTAGCTTTCTAACTTACTATATGGGACTTAATTAACCATTGTTTAATTACCAAATTTGACCCCACCACTTTACACTTATCAAGTAAGCTACTTCCAACTCAACTCTTATACATGTATAAATGAATATAGCTATAATGGTGAGTCCCACTTAAATATTTAACTCAAAGGTAAAATATCATATGTAAGTACCTTATTTCTATAGAACTTACCATTTGATAAGCTAAAAGTTGTTGGTTTGTGCAATTCATCCGGTGATAACCCATACATAACTTTTCTTCTATGAAAGCACCCAGTTCCACCATAGTACGGTCCTTGAATCCCTGCTACCCCACTTACAATATACTACATGTAAAAATAAAGTTAGTCGTAAACTTAGCACAAAATTCATTTATTTGTGATCTTGAGTGATGAAATAATAACAAGCAGAAGACATATATAGAAGAAAAGATTTTTACTTCATATGCAGTTGTCATTTGGTTTCCAAAAGGATCATCTTTATCACATCCATAGAATAGTTGAGGAAACTGAACAAACCCACTTTCTTTCTCTTCCTTGGTACCAAGTAGAAAACACATTGAATCAATAACTATTTTAGGATTGTTAACGAACATGTCACAGTCTACGTTCAACATGATCGGCGAATTTGTCATCACTCCAGAAACTCTTGCCTATTCATCAACAAATTATTAGATATTTATAATTAGTCACTAATAACCATTCTATTTTAGTGTATTTTTTTTAGTTTTAAATGAAGTTATATACCAAAACATTCAAGGCTCCTGCCTTGAAATTGTGTGGATGCTTTGGTTTTTTCTCTCTTGATACGTAGACAACATGTGGCACTCCATCCACCATGCCTTCCTTGTTCTCCCATAAAACCTAACATTCATTCAATAAATTAATTAAAATTGCATAATAACATCATCAATTCGGTAAAACTACACATCTAGCATAAAAATGTCAACTACTAGAAATAATTTCAATATTAATTAAGATTCAAGCCAGTCCAACAAACAAGTAAATTAGATACGTACCTTAATGATACTTGAGTGATTTCTTCGTTCAACATTGGAGAAGATTTCTGAATAATAGGAGGTTGGAGAGCGCTGAGCCTCTTCAATTTTTTGTTGAAGGATCTTGTATTCATTCTATAATTAAAACAAGGCAAATGACAAGTTGGAGGTTCAAAAACATGTTACAAACACAATCACTCGACATCACTATAAGCTTAACTAAACCAATTAGTTCCAAAAGGGAAACTTCTTATACTGCTTGTGATTGGTCTTATTACAAATTTTGATTGCTTGTTAATTTGAAATTAACACATCAATTACTAAAAATCACTCAAGCGTCATATCTTTCTTTCCTTCTATCCCTTTTGTTTTTGCAAATATCTTCTCCTAATTAAACAATTTATCATCAAATATTATCTCTAATGCTATTGAAGTTGTCTCATAGCTGATCTTTTGAGCTTTTCTAGAGAACAAAAGTGGATATAATTAAAAGAAATATATTTATAAACTGATCGTCATAATTCTATAACAAGTTTTTTGCTATTGCTAGCAAATTACTCAAGGATATGTTAAATATATCACCAACATTATTTTTTTACACCTATATTGTGCATGCTCTATCATAAGATTTTTGGCGAATATAAACTTAACCTTTCAACAACCAAATAGCAATAGCTTTAACGAGCTTGTCAAACACACCTATATTATTTCTAATTAAATAATATACCTAATATTATTGACTTTGCCATTGTTCTTTCCGAGGAAAAATGATAAAAAGGAGAGGAGAGGAGAGAGAGAGAGAGAGAGAGAGAGAGAGAGAGAGAGAGAGAGAGAGAGAGAGAGAGAGGCAGAGAGTGTGTGTGTTAGTGTTGTCACTATCATTATTGTGAGGTTTTAATTTCCTGATGCAATAATAGAGTAATACGATTAGTCATGGAAGATTTTTTTTTTTTAATATTGTCTCGAAGGAAATTCAATAATATTACATTACTGATAAAACATATGAATACGATTCACCATGATTTCACAATTGATTTCAGACAAAACGAGGAAAGGGCGCCAATGACCCCGCACTGAATTTCACATTAGATCTTATCATAGCTGACACTGACATGATTTTTAAAGTTATGCTGACACTGACATGATTAGATTTTTTTGAGGCAAATAAAATATCCACAATAATATAAACCAAAGGGCTAGATTTGATATTAATATTTACACATTACAATACTGGATTTTAATCAAACTGAATTAAATATAGGAATAATATGCATAATTTCTAAAATTATTGATTTTTTTAAATATTTTTCATGTTAAACATGTATGATGTATTTGAATCCTAACTTCAACTAGAGTGCTTATACAAGACAAGGGCATACAATGACAGGTTTAGAGATCTAACAAAATGTTATAAACACAATGAATCAATGATCAACATATCATCATTGCAAGCTTATATGATGATGATACCAAGTAAAATTAATTGTAATTATATACTATCACAAGGGACACTGATGTTGCCGTAGTATGCAAAAACAACATACATACCTTCATTTGGGTCCACTCCTGAAGAAACTCCGAAGTAGTGTCACTCGAACTTTGAGGCCGATTATCACTAGAAAAATACCGGAAAGGCGCTCTAACTTGAATATTATGTTTCTTACAAAAAGGAATCCAGAGTTTAGCAAATTGAACTGTTTCAACCAAGGAATAGAAGGTGGAAGGAGAAGCGCCGTCGTCCGAAACATAGCAAGCAAGCTTATTAGCGGGGTAATCCACTGCTAACAAGGAGAGAACAGTGTTTACAGTGATAATAGGTGCTTCAAGCACCGGGTCAGCTGTAGTAACAAGCATGTCCACTGGTGGAAGTTCATCAATTCTTATCCATTTAATACAAACCAAAAAGACAAAAAAAAAAAAAAAGAAAAGAAAAGAAAAACACTAATCAGAATTCATATCTAATTATAATCAGTATATAGAATTAAGTAAAACTGTATCACTACGTCAATGTTCATATATATATATATATATATATATATATATATATATACCTGTGTAGGAGTTCTTCCGGATGCGCTATGTACTTAACAGGGCTCCATTTGCTGTTGGTAACAAGGAGCCAGGTGAAGGTGAACCAAGATTCGCAGAGGAACGCGAGAAACCAAGTGATGGATAGTCCATGGTGAGTCAGAAATCGAAGGCGGCAGAGAAGAAGAGATAAGAGAAGGAAGAGGATGGTAAGGTGTGCTAATCTATGGAGGGTGTTCTTGCAACGAATTCTTTCATAGAGAGGCGAAGACATGGTGAATAAGAGAAGACAGATATTGGGGTTGTGATGATATGCGGTGCTTCTTCGTTGCCTCCGTCCTTATATAGTCATAAAGTTGTGAAGTATTAGAATGGCATTTTCATTTGTTATTATTACATTTTTCTTTTTGGTACGCAGTTAATGGTTGGCTCAGAATTTTGCAATAGAATCAATTTTTTTAATTATCTTCCTACTATAGAGGATTCTGGCCATTTGTTTAATGAGCAGTTCATTTTTTCTTTCTTTGCTTTCCTCTTATTCATTAGAAGCTGCATACAAGAGGGCTGTACTATTTCGACTGTCAGCTACGCCAAAAACAGAAGAAATAAAATTTCTCGAGTGTTCAGTTTGCTTCTTCTTTCTCTTTTGTATATATATATATGGCAGCAGTCGACCAGATATAGTACAAGTATTTTTAAATATTCTCTTAACTATATATATATTGAGGCAGAATGTCTTGAATCAGTGGCACTATCAACGAAGGTTTGTTTCGAAACTGACTCTACCTTCTTTTTAAGTAAATTATTGTCAATAATAAGAACAAAAAGTTCTCTACATATACAGATATCGTGTGCCAAGAAAAATAAATAATAATAATGGGCCTTGTTGTAGATTACTGTAGCAAGGGCCTTAAAAAAATAAAAATAAAAGAAGCATTTAGTAAATACTAAATGTTTCATTTGCGACAAGGGTACAATGTCCACAACTAACTATGTGTTGTATTGCTTTAATATTGATGTTATTTTAAGAAGAAAAATGTTTAGACTCTTTTATTTGGCTGTTCATATATAATGGTTACATACTTCTTAGATATAATGGTCATATATATCACATTACTATTCTATTATACCTATTTCATCACAATTTCATTACACTTCTATGTCACTATAGATTATATTCTTCAACTTTTAGTAGACCGACACTTATAATTAATGACGTCAATATATACTTTTATTTTCACAATTCATGTCACATAATAAATAAATATATTTCGAATTATTTTTTTCATTCTTTTTTCCAATTTTTATTTAAAAATTTAATAAATGAACAATGAAAATGATTTTAACCCTCATTGCACAAGTTACGCCTCACCCCCATTAGACGAGTTACACCCTGTTGCAAATAGGGTCGTGTAATCATGTGTTCGCCCACTCTTACACAACACTTGGTTTGCCCTTTGCAATAGATACTAAGCCATGGCAGCCAAGAGGTATTTTTCAAATTTGTTTTCTTGTTCAACTCATAGGAATTCCACGTGATGCAGCCACGCACTTTCAATGGGTGGCTCCATTGTGTCTGTCCAGTGAGTGGAATAATGAATATATGAAAGAAAAAAATGTTGCAGGTAGACAAAGCTTGATGTGCCAACACAGAAATTATAACACTTTCCTTTCTCATCATTTTATGTAAAAGTATTTCTATTTATACGTTATTTTTTATCTTATTTTTATTTTTTTAATGCTTGCACCCCAAAAACAAATGTTAGAAGATCATATTGACACTTAAAAGTTGTTTATTTAATTCAAGCCCATGGATGAGATTAACAATATCGTAATCTATTTTGTGAAAGTTATGTTACAACCGACATATAATAGCATATACCTTACATTTTACATATATGATACTATATCAGTCTCCCTAACCACGTATTTCACAATATCCACAATTATAAAAATTTTAACAAATTCTTCCCTAAAACTTTGACTTATATCAAAGGAAACATGATTACCTGATAGACGATACATTCTTCAATAATTTCATAAACAAATAATTTTTAACAGACTTCCATCATTCATAAGTCATGACCCATAATCAATAATTTCTAATAATCCTTTGTAGTTTAAACTCATCCACATCCATTTATGTGATATTACATATATAGTGATAACTACAATTATACAAAAACACAAGCTTACAAAAAAATTTCATATACGCACTTATCTATGTGATATCACATATAGAGTGATAAATATAATTACTCTTCATGTGTTGCTCGCTTCCATTTTTTATTTGTTCCTAAAATGTTCAAAAAAATAAGTGAGCTGCAACATGCTTAGTGAATATTTTTTATCTATGACATTTAGATACATTTACATAACTATGCAGACAATCAAATTAAGTAAAACATTTAAATTCATTATACAAATTTGAACAATGAATATATGCACTTAACATAGTAGTTGTGCTATTATTTCAATAATGTAAAATTTAATAAAATACATCTACATGCATATCCTTTAGAAATATAGTTAATCTCACTTTTTATCTGACATTAACAATAGTAGACTGTATTTCTAATTACCACATTCACCGTAATTATTTTGAGGATTATTACATATAGAAAGGCATCAACTTCTCATGACTTAATCTCACATAAATTATCATATAAAAAGCATTATTCCCTGTGACTCAATCTATTAAAATGATACAATGTTTTGAATTTATTCTTGCAAATCCAAAACATGTTGTTATGTAAATACAATTTAATGAATTTTAAATCAATACAATATATATTCATACAGATAGCATGCTTACATTGAAATTGTTTTTATATTTATAATGTTATATAAATAACCAAGATAAATAAATACTAAAGAATACCAAACATTTATTCTTGTCTCGTTAGACACATGTCTCACTTTTTGGTAAAGTAACTAACCTCTTTCAAATTTACTATAAATTCAATAACATAATCCATCATTTCCTTTAATATATGTTTTTCATGTGCATCTATTCTATTTAATAAAAATTAGAAGTTTTGATATAATATTAATGTCCCACATAATACCAAGATACCTCTCCAAAACTTAGTCTCCTATCCTCCACAATTATCCTATTACAAAATTATTTTATATGCACCAATCAAATTCAAATCATTTATAGTCATTTTATAAATAATTTTTAACATATTTTATTTCTCATATTTAGTGTTATACATTCATTAGACCTTACATATTAATGCTTATTAACCCAAATATTTTCGATAATCTTTAAGATTAATTTTTTTGCTCATATAAAATATTTTTATAATAAAAAACAAAAAATAGGCTTCCTAATTATATCTTTACTATTTTTTTAAAAAACTTTTATAAATATCTCAATTGATCAATCTCTCACCAAAATTCATGAATTTGGTGTTGATGAGTACAAAATTTTGTTCTCTATATTTTGGTGGGCATCAATTAAAATTTTACCAAGATTTGACATATTCAAAAGTCTTTCCTAAAGTTATTCAACTTTAGATATTTATATTGGTGTCTATAGGATAAATGAATACAAATTAATCATATAGTTGTGATCTACGTATCACCAAAAATATATTAGTATAATTTTTTTTTGCTTAGTTCTGATCACTTTGGGATAGTACTCCATTTTTTAGTATTAATATATAATACTATCTACAGTAAAAATCATGCCCTAAAATTATGGCACGTATATTATCTAACATGTTTATAATAAAAATAAAGAGAAATAATTTATTTATGCGTTAAATCCGTCAATTTTTTTTTCTTTTTTCCCTCGTCCTTTCTTTTTTGATTTCCCTAGTTTTTGTCCGTGAAATGAAGAAATAAGAGAATGAATGAAATGACTTAATATATATATATATATATATATATATATATATATATAATCAGTAAGATTCCTCCTCCCTTTTTTGCTAAACAACTCTCAACTCCACATGATTATTTTTTTATTTCTTTTTTCTTGTGGTCCCCACCCTCCTTGTTTCTTAATTACTTATGAAGCATCGATTCAACCTAAGTTCATTGTCATAAAGAATATAATATATTTTTGATTTGGTCTTATATGTATATATATTAATTTTTTTTTATAAATTTTATTTTCTTATTCCACTATATATACTTATATGTATGCATATAATATATATTTATACATATATGTCATGTCTACGTATTATAAAAATTTATAGGTTGTTACAAGTTCGGTTAAAAATCATATTTCATGTTTATTTCTAGGTGACTTTTGTTTTATCTTTTGTTTTATCTTTTCGTTTTTAAATTACAATATCTTTTCTCTAGTCCATCTACTATAACTAGTTGCTAGTCTAATCTTATTTAATAATAAGTATGACCTTTGCAAAGTAATATAAAGATATTTGGTTTTTTCCCCATATTTTTTACTTCAAAATTCCTTTTTTAAACCTTTGAGTATAACATTTAAGTTAGAAAAATCCAATTGATAAATTTCAGATGGTCTTTTAACTTTTAAGTTAAAAAAAGTTTAATTATTTTTAAAAAGAAATGTTAATTATTACTTATTTGAATATATAAGTGACTGCTATTTTTTTTTTTTTCTATCAGCTTAAATAATACTTAGTAACTCAACTTAACCTTTACTTTTATTTCAACTCTAACCTTTAATTGTAATAAAGGTTTAAATTATACTTAAAGTAAGTCTTTTTTTGCTCTTTTTCTTATAGCAGTTAAACTTTAATTCATTTAGATGTAAAAATTTCAAAACGTATCTTAAAAAATAATATTTTATTAATTACCTTTGACTTTTTTAAAATTTATAATTAGAGTCACCAAATATCACCTAGAGGGTGATATTTGACAAAAGAAGAAGAAGAAAAAAAAAGGATGGACTAATTTAATTTATTTCTTTTATTTTTATTTTTATTTTTATTTTTTTGCTTTTGTTTTCTTCATTATCTTAACTAGTTTGCATATTGAAATTGCTTTTCTATGTTTTTTAGAATTAATTTACATCATATCCAAAAAATTAGAAAATATTGTCTGCACTAATCTCAAAGTATAATGATTAAAGCGACATCCAAAATAAGGAAATGTGATGGTGTCTTTCCACCGATTACTATTGTGAGATTCCCACATAACGATATTAATAATGAGAAACATGCCACCGAAATTCAACATCATTTTTATGGAGAAAGTACCCAAGAGAATCCAACGTTTTCTTAATAAACAAGTTTAAACTAATTGGTAAGTAAAATGTCATGAACCGGTCTTTGTCACAGGATTTCCACCTCACGTGGGAGTTCAGATCCCACGTACTTCTTGGTCCAGTCTAAAAGAAGAATGTCCAAAATTGGTTTTTGAAGGATTTACAGAAACGGATTTACAGAAACGGAGAACCAGAAAACCAAAAATGTAGCGTAGCAGAAAAACAGACAAGTAGAAATAAAACAGAGAAAATGAAAGAAGTTTCTGTTATTTGATTCTTCTTAAGATACAGCGACTCCCTTATTTATACACATAGTAGAACTTAGGCAATAGAGAGATCTGTTGTTGTAATTGCAACTAAATTAACAAATTGTAACTGTCTATTGTTGTAACTGCAATCAGACTAACAAACTTCTGAGAACTATTTTAGTGTTCAGTTATACTAAATTGCTGCTGGGGCACACTGGGAACAATCCTACGTGCTGTTCTCACAGCCCCTGCAATCGAGATGGTGGTGAAACGACCTTGAGATTGGATTGAAGAAAGAAAAATCGAGAGGTAGCAATAGCTTTGGTAAAGACGTATGCGAGTTGATCTTTAGTTGGAACATAACGAACATCAAGTTCTCTACTAATAACCTTATCACACACAAAATGAACATCAAGTTCAATATGTTTGGTGCAAGAATGAAACACAAGATTTGATGCCATGGCTTGAACACTAGTGTTATCGCACCAGATAATAGGAAAGGCATAATAGGAAACATACATTTCTTTAAGCAAAGATGATAACCAGGAAACCTTAGAGGCAGCTGTTGCCAAGGCTCTATATTCTGATTCCGCACTAGATCGTGAAACTTTTGACTGTTTCTTGGATTGCCACAAAACTAAACAATGATCCAAGGAACACACAATAACCACTAATAGATTTTCGATCATTAGGGGAAGAAGCCCAATCTGCATTAGAATAAGCTTGAAGATTAAACTGAGCAAATGAGTGATAGTGTAAGCCATGGTGCATTGTCCTTACCAAGTAACGCAGAACTCTCTTCACAGCTTGCCAATGCAAGTTGAAAGGATTGGACATGAACTGACTGAGTTTATTGGTGATAAAAGAAATATCAAGTATTGTAAAAGATAAGTATTGCAAAGCACCAACAGTATTATGATACAGAGAGGCTTTGCAAAATAATCAACACCACTACTTTTAATCAATTATTTTCCAATACTGCAGGCGTATCACATGGTTTGGCATGAGTAAAATCCAGTCGAGCCAAAAAATCTGCAATATATTTGGCTTGTGACATATGAATCCCATCACTATCACGATGAACTTCCAAGCCAAGAAAGTAACTCAATTCATCGATATCTTTAAAAGCAAACAGACTGTTGATGAAATACGAACAAAGAAGTATCTGCACGAGAATTATAAAAATTTCAGTTAAGAAACATTTCCTTCAATTTTTCATACCAAGCTGTAGGTGTCTGTTTTAAACCATACAACGCCTTATGCAACTAACATACATAATCAGGTTTCGATGAATCTACAAAACTTTCTGGCTGGACCATGAACACTTTCTCGGTTAGCTCTCCATTCAAAAATGCATTGTTTACATCTAATTGCTTGATAGGCCAACCCCTTTGAGTTGCCAAAGCAATAAGCACTCTGATGGTAGATGACTTGGTGATAGGACTAAACGTCTCACTATAGTCAATGCCAGGATTTTGATGAAACCCTTTTGCAACGAGACAAGCTTTATTTCTACTGATTGAGGCATCTATATTATACTTAATCTTAAAAACCCACTTGTTTCCTATCAAGTTTTGAGAGGGCTCATGAGAAACAAGAGACCACGTTTCATTTGAATATAAGGCATTTAACTCTTCAAGCATAGCATTTTTCCAATAGTTGCTAGTTAAAGCTTCTTTGACAGAACAAGGTGCAGAACCAAGGGTGTTAACACTATAAGCTTTGGGTTTGAATATACCACTTTTTGAACGAGTGATCATCGGATGAAAAAGGAAGAATAGGCTCATGAATATCTGGAGAAGAATATGGGATAGGAGTCAAGTCATTTTGGTTGTTTGGAGATGATAGTTGACTTGCAGGAACATCCAAATTAGGTGGAATATGGCTCGAATCATATTAAGAAGACCTTAATAGCAAAGTAAAAACAACTGTATTAGGGAGGCTGATGGAAGAAAAAGATGGTGGATTGTTGGATTTAGATTTTGAGGGACAAAATAAGAGTTTGATAAGGAAAGCATTTTTCATTAAACACAACATTGCTAGATACGTAAATTTTTTCAGATTTGCTCAAGCACACATATCCTTTATGATTACTGAGGTATCAAAGAAAAACACATTTAACAGAATGAAACTGAAACTTAGATTTTTGATAAGGTCTTAGGTAAGGAAAACATGAGTAGCCGAAGCTTCTCAAGAACATGTAATATGGAAGCTTGCCAAATAATTTTTGGAAGGGAGAAAGATGTTGTAACACATGTGTAGGCAATATGTTGATAAGATAAACAGAGGTTTGAGTAGCCTCCCACCAGTGCTTTAATGGTAATGAAGCTCGTGCAAGAAGAGTTAAAGCCATCTTAGTGACACGTTTGTATTTTCTCTCAACTTGTCCATTTTGTTGATGTTCATATGGACAGGAGTGTTGAAATTCTATCCCTTGGTCTTCTAGAAACTTAGCAAAAGTTCGAAATTTAGTACTAAAATCAGATCGTAGAGCTTTTATCTTTTTAGAAAAACTTAGTTTCCACCGTTGATTTGAACACAAGAAAAGCATTGAAGGCATCTGATTTTAACTTCAAAGGAAATACCCAGGTATATCGAGTGTGATCATCCAAGAACAAAATATAGTATCTAAATCCAGAATGAGAAAGTATTGGTGCTGGTCCCCAGAGATCAGTATGAATCAGATCAAGAGGTGTTGTTGCAGATTTTTCAAATCTTGAATATGATCTGGAATGTGATTTGCCTAACTGACAAGCTTTACAAAACTCGACAGTTTTATTTTCTAAAATTTTCTTATTACAAAGAGACAATACTTTTGAGAGAGTAATAGACAATGGATGACAAAGTCTCATATGTGATCACCCTAGGTCTTATAGTGTGTCCACGTCAACATGAATTTTTAAAAATTCAAAATAAGTATAAAAATGAGTGAAAACTTATTTTTAATTATCATTGTATAATATTTAATCAAGATAAAATTTATTAGAATATTCAGATAGCTAGAAACGTGCGTGAAGAAGTGTTAAAAAACAAGCGTCTTGCTGCCGATCGCGGTCCGTGATGTGAGAAACCCAGAAAAGTGACAAACAAACTGTGGACCGTGGTCATTAAAGGCCGACCGCGATCATCAGTGGAAAAATTGTAGAAACGAGAACTAGGTCACATTGGTGACCGTAGTCCGTGAAGTGCCGACTGCGGTCTATAAAGGAATGACCGAGGTCCATAAAGTGAAGACCGAGGTCCATGAAGAGAAATTTGTCCAATGACTGAAGTCCAAAAAGTGAAGACCGCGGTCCGTGTGCGAGTTATATATACTTTTCAAGCGCAAATTTTCTCATTTGCACTGAAATTGCTTGGGATTCGGAGAAGAGCGACGGGAGAGCGATTCAAGCTGAGTTTTATGATTTTCTTTGGGTTTTTTTTTTAAGTTTTGAGCTCATCTAAGAGTATTTGTTAATAGTTTGTGAATCAAAGTGACTAAGATCCATTTTTGAACTTGCTGTTGTGGGTTTAATGTTTGGAAACCAAGTCAAATGGGATGAACTGTTGTTTATTTCCCTTGTATGTGTGTTTGGACACTAGTATGATGGATTAAGGATGGTTGTTTGGTGATAGAAATGAAGGGATCAATTTCATTGAAAGTGAATCCCATTTTTGAGGCTTGATCAATGGGTTTTGATGAGTAAATGATGTAAACAACCATTTCCTAGTTAGTTTATATGTTTAAATGATTGTTTGGTGTCCAAAACACTAGATTTAAGTGTTAAACAGGATTAGTAATCACAAGTATGGTGTACACATGTGAAATCCCATTATTTAGTGAGAAATGGTGTGTAGACTGTGGTCCAC
>JAJIYU010004550.1:0-24075 GCA_030144865.1 Tinospora cordifolia
TAGGGACTTTATTGTGAGAATTGAGTTAGTTTTTTGAGTGCAAGAGGTTGGCACAAGAAACAGTATGATGATTATTATTTTCACATGTGCTAGCTTGAGTAAAATTGCTTGCAAGAGATACAACTAAGAATGACCACAACACCCTAAAACTTGACCCAACCCAACTTAAATGGGTCAGGTCAGGTCGAACACCCAAAAAAGGCAAGGGAACCAAGTTTAAGAAAAATAAATCAAAAAATTGCAAGTCAGGCTCGAGTTCAAGCCAAACCTAATCGTAGAGACTTGACCCAACTTATAATTCTCCACTCTCATTTACTCCATTAGGCCCAATTGTTTATAGAGCCCATCTACTACTATCCACTACATAGCATTGCCCCTATACTCTCCATGTCTCATACCCTATAAGACATTTTCTTCTCTCCAACTTGAACCAACTGTGTTCAATCTCTCTCTGCTAATCTCCATTTGTATATCTAATGAGGCAACCAGAAGCTTCAACCTTAAACTTCTCATCTCCTCTCCATTTATCTTCTTATCTCTCTAACCACTCCAACTTTAGTATTAGCGACACTGCGACCATGACAAAGAAGCTCAAATCAATCTAGTGCATATGAGTTTATGATAATGCGAGTTTCTTGTGATTTTTATAGCTAGATTTTTGTTTCTACAACATGATTTTTATAGCTTCCTTTTTGATTCTTGCAATTTTTGTTTGGCGATCACGTGTTTCACAATCTTTTTTTGTGTATGTAGATTTCTTGTTCTTTCACTGCATTCTATCCCTATTTGCTTTCTTTATTTATTTACTATTATTTTCCTTGTTTTTTTTATTGCCTTGATTCTATTTTTAAGATATTGAATTTTACATGACCGAAGATTATTTTTTGGCTTTTTATGTAATATGGACCTAAAATTAATTGTTGATTTTCATTTTTATTTATTTATTTATTTACTAATTACTATACATAGTAGTATTTTGAGGAAATGGCTTAAAGAAAAATGTTTGATGTACAGGATGTTGTAATGGTTGGTTTTGATAGTTTAAAACTACTAATATGGACCTAAAATAATAAGAGCAAGATTGATTTTAATAGTTTTCTAAACATGATTAGTTTCATAGGAAAACTAATAATCACAAATTTGGTAGCGTACTAGAAGGCAACACCAAACTGATTTTTATTTTTCTTTTGATTTTTTTTTAATTTTAATATTTTTATATCATTCAAGTATGTGTGTGCGTTTGTGTGCATATTCACGCAATATCTGTCTTTAATTCTTTACCATATTGTAGAACTCATTTAGGATGTGATTTAAAGAATTGGTGGTTTTAGTTTTTGATTTTTTGTTAGTATTCAGCATGTGGTGTCAAGTGAACAATCTGATTAGTATTCATTCTATGATTATCTATTTGTTTTATTGTACATGGAGAGTTCTTGATTATTGTCTATTAGGCGTAATTGACTAGTTTTCATTGTTTTATCATCAATTTGATTATCTACTTGGTTACTTATATGAGCATTGTTTTATTTATTAGATGTCACAATTAGTGGTGAACACAAAGGATACTAATGCCCCTTGTTAATGACATGTTGAACCAACATAAGAGCAACCAAGTAGAAGAAAATCTTGCTACTATGATTCTACTAGATCATTCTAGTATGCCTAAATTAGAAAATTCTACCATGCTTACACCTTCTATGTTGTCACCTAATCCAAGTAAAAGAAAACTTCATAAACCTACTTATGTTGTCTAAAATCATTTTATTCGACATGTTGTAAATCCTAAAATTTTGAGAGTTGAATGTAGATATTGCAGCACTTCTTATGCTTGTCGTCCTTAAAAACACAAGACTAGTAATTTGAAGAATCATTTGATCATATGCAAGAAGTGGCCATTTAGGTTTCGACCAAAAAATTAGAGCATCTTGTCCCTTCAGAGGAGTGGAAAATTTAGTGAGATTAATAGCTATAACTATGGAAAATTGCTTACTAAGATGTTAATTGTAGATGATTACCATTTAGTTTGATGGAGAATAAAGGATTTAGAGGTTTTTCTCAAGGCTTACAGCTTAGATGGTTAATGTCTTATCAAAACTGCTACAGGTTGCAAGAAGCTTTTTGCAAAGGAGAAGAATAAGCTCAAATCTTGATTTAGAAAGAGTGACCAACACGTATGACATGCAATTAATTGTTAGACAGCAAATCAACAAATGCATTATATGGTCCTTACAACCTATTATATTGATAGTGAATGGACATTGCAAAAGAGGATCTTCATGTTTTGACAAGTCACTAATCATAAGGGAGATACTGTAAGAAAAGCAGTGGAGGAATGTCTACTTGATTGGAGAATTAAGAAAGCATCTTCACTTACTGTGGATAATGCAAGTTCTAATGACATCATTGCGTCTTACTTGCTTAAAAAAAATAAAAAATTGGAATGATTTAGTGTTAAACGGTGATTTTTTTCATGTTAGATGATCTACTCACATCTTAAATTTTAGAGGTTAATGGGTTGAGAAACCATGATGATCCTATTGATATAATTCATGATACTATGAGATGGGTTCATTCCTCTCCTCTTATATTTAATAAGTTTAAGACGTGCACCAGAAGAAAAGCTAGCAACTAGTCTTCTTGTCTATTTGGATGTCTCAACTAGATAGACTTTTACAAATCTGATGTTAAAGGCAGTGTTGAAGTTCCAAAAAGGTTTTCAAAGGCCACAAGAGAAAGACTAAGAGCTAAATAAGGAAAGATACCATGTTGCTACAAATTAAGAGAGAGCTAGAGTGTTTTTGAAGTTCTTGAAAATCTTTTATGAGATTAATTTAAGAATTTCAGGGTCATTATATATCAAGTCAAATTAGTATTTTCAAGAGGTTACTTAATTCACTAGTTGATTTAAAACTATTATGTTAATGATGATTGTTTATTGCATGACTTGGCCAAGAATATAAAGGGAAAGTATGAGAAGTATTGGGAAAATGTTGAGAAGATCAATTTTATGTTGTGTGTTAGTGTTATCCTTAACCCTAAGTATAAATTGAGAGCTCTAACTTTTACTTTTAATCTTTTGTATGGAGACCAAGTTGAGAAATTAACGACAAATCAAGTGGAAGCTATCTTGAGAAGGATGTATGAGGAATACAATGTTGTTCATGGGGATGAAGATGATGATGTTGATCAAGGTCTATTAAGATGGTACAAGTGGATGAGGTTTTACCATTTGGGCAAGTAATTAAGCATTTGTTTGAAAAAGATACTGATTAGAATAAGTCCAAGATGGACTAGTATCTAATAGAGATATAAGTAAAAAATCAAAAAACTCATTTGACATCTTGAATTATGAAGTTGTTCAAGGGAATGAAGATGATGATGTTGATCAAGGTTTATTAAGATGGTACAAGTGGATGAGGTTTTATCATTTGGATAAGTAATTAAGCATTTGTTTGAAAAAGATGATGATTAGAATAAGTTAGAGATGGACCAGTATCTAATAGAGATAAATAAAAAATCAAAAAACTCATTTGACATCTTGAATTGGTAAATGGTCAACTCCACTAAGGTTGTTGGGCAAATAACTAAAGACATAATGGTTATTTTTTATATCTGTTGTTGCTTCAAAATCAACATTTAGTATTGTTGATCGAATATTTGATACATATCGAACCTCGTTGAATCCAAGTATAGTGGATACCCTTATCGATGAATAAAATTAGCTTTGATCTCCAAAAATTTCAATTAATATTCATCAATCATTCAATGATATTAATACTACTAGTAAGTGAGATATTATTCTACATTGTACCTTTTTTAATAAATCATTTTGTAATATATTGATATTTTCACTATAATGATCTTTATTTGAAAATTTTTTTAGATGACCTCTTTTTTATGACAAGTAATGTAATACCTCAGGCCCACAACTCGACGATATTGTCCCCACATTAAACATGCCCAACGTATGGGGTTTTGTTCTTGGCAAGACTCGAACCTGAGCCCCCAAAAGGCCTCGTCAATTGTAGATACATGTGAATGCACCTATAGCCAAACAACACTCTATGACCAGCCCAATGTGGGATTATTACAATCTACCCCCTTTAAAAGTTATCCTGTCCTCAGGACTCACACTTCCATCACACACAAAGTGGCTCTGATACCATTTATAATACTCCGGGCCCACAACTCGATGATATTGTCCCCACCTTAGACACGCCCAGCGTGTGGGGTTTTGTTCTTGGCGAGACTTAAACCCAAGCCTCCCAAAAGGCCTTGTAGATTGGAGATACCCGTGAATGCACCTATAGCCCAGGCAATACTCTATGGCCAGCCCGATGTGGGATTATTACAAGTAATGTAACACAGTCTTCAGTACTGTAGTAATCAGCATGAAAAACAGACTTTCGTACATGTTTTCCCCATCCCTTGTTTTTATATGTCCTTAACATTCTAATACCTCAAACTGTAGACCACAAACCATGCATTAACTCTAGGTAAGATCATTATACCTTCTTTGATCAACCAACTCTCTTGTATGTTCCAAAAGATCCTTCTTGAGTCCTTCTAGGGTTTTGTTTTGATGATAGGAGTAAACCAAAATCTCAAAAATTGCTAATAAGACAATCTAATCTCAAAAAAAAACAAAGAATAGAACGTGATTAACTAATCAGCGGTCGATTTTACCATGCAAACCATCTAGGAGTACTTCCTATGATCTGAACTCGCTACTACTATGCAGTATTCCGAGTTTTTCTTCTTCTTGCTACTATGGGTGCTATATGGGACGGTTAGGAGATGAAAGAAGAACAGGAAGACGGCCAGGAGAAGAAAGAAGAGATAGGAATCTCGTGCTTGGATGAGAGGTGAGAATAGAGATGTTCATCCTGAGTTTTTATAGAGTTGGGATTATTTTGGATAGATTTCGAAATTCTTAACATTGTTTCCTTGGTAGAGTTCTTTCCTAAACTTACTTCATTCTATTATGTTTGCTTTTTGGGTGCAAGTTTTAGTATGTGACAGTTTTTGAATGACCTTACGCATTTGGAAACTTTACATAATTGTTTTTGCATAGGTTTTATGTATTACCACAGTAACGAGAACATAGTGTATTTACTAGTTCTTTTAAGCAAATCATGCACTACCGCGATCGTGAATATTATTATCACGATAACCAAAACACCATTCTGTATAGATTTTTGTGTATTTCAAAATAAGGACTCAACCTATTTTGATTCATATGAAAAAGAGCAATTAATTCATTACCATAAAAATAAATGATTATGTATTGGATTTATTACCAAGTCAAAAAGAAAAATTCAAAAAAACAAAACAATAGATATGATCTTTTATCACATAAATATATGAATTATGCGGATAATAAAGACTCTTATGTCCGAGTTTACTTATCGTTTCATACATTTAATTGTACACATTTTATACCATTATTTTCACGATTTATTTAATTGCTTACTTTATTTAATTAATTATTTTATTTTATATTTATTTGATCTATTTACTAAACAAAATTTTGGGGTATTACAAGTAATGACTCATGGTGTTAAATGACATTACTTCACGTAAGTTATATCACACTATTTGCTTATTTCGTTGTTTTGTTCTATATCATATATGCTTATGAATTTTTTTATTTTGTTTCTTTTTGTCAGCTTTTTCGATTGGGATGTCATACTATTTGCTTATTTGGTATGAACATCAACAATGTATACTCTAGTTAGGTTTATTCCACGACCTTGATTATAATTCTAACCTTGGTTCCAATGTTGATTATGCTCAAGCTACTGTTGTTGTGGTCGTTGTAGGGATGACCATTCTAACCATGCCCTAATGGTTTTTGTTTTTGAGGGGTAAGAGCTCTACTGGGATAATGTAATACTCTAAAAAATTCTCAAATTTTTTAAAATAAAAATATGTAAAGTCATAATTAAGTTTACTGAATTAGAATAACTGATGGAAATTTTAAACTCTCATGCACAAAAACTCACAATAAAGCTTTTTAGGAAGTTTCACAAGTTATAGTAAAAACTCAACTTCGGGGGTAAAACTATAATTTTGCCACTCAATGATAAAATGGTCAATTCACATAGTAAATAAACCGTAAAACAATATTGTATGAAATGGTAAATAGTTTTAAGTGGAAAGGGTATTTTGACCTGCGGGTAAAATTGTAATTTTGTTACCAAAGGACAAAATGACGAGAGCAAATGCTTGTACCATTATAAAAGCAACATTAAAGTATTATACCAAATAGAACATAATGAAATACCTAAAAAATATTGTAGAAAATAATAAGAATTAAATTAATAAAATGTATGTGAATTAAAGGATATGCCCAAATGGACAATTAGAGCATAGTATAAATTTATTTATAAAATATTAATAAATAAATACACAAAAATTACTGAATATCTTTTTTTTATTTATATATAGCCACTTAAATGAGCATTCAAATGATGAGAAAACTCGTTAATAAAATAATTCAAATCAAGGGCCAAAACAAGATCATATGAGATAAGCAGCTAGTCTAGTAGTTGAAATAATTGAAAACTAACATGTGTACACTATGTGGGTCTCACAGTTGATTAATAAGCAACATGGGAGCACCGAATACACTAGGAAATGATGCCAACACCTTGGACTTTAAAATTTAAAAATTTAAACTAAATTAGAAATAAGAACAACCAACATATTTTTCTAAAGCCTTAGGGCGTGCTTGATAACTCTATTTCTTAAATATTTAGGGCATGTTTAATGACTCTACTTCTTAAATATTTAGTACTCATTTTTTAAGACTTTTTGCAATAGAACTTATTATGTAAGAGTTTATTTAAAAATAAGTGTTTGATAGTAAAAACCTAAAAGCTCTTATTTAAGAGTGAAGTATTTGATAAACAACTTTGGCGTACTCTTATTTTTCTCTTATTTCAAGGGTAATTTATGTCATTTGTATAAAAATATTATTTTTATATAAAAAATTGTTAATAAATTTAACAGTATTATATAATAAAATTATTAACGATATGAATATGTAAAATTAATTATATTCTCTATATTATTAGTTATTAAAACCAACATTTAATAATTATTATTATAGCAAAAATAATAATTATCAATAACGTTATAATATAAAGAAAGATTAACACAAAACATTATTTAATTAGCATCAATTTTTTAGCTATAAAATATGACAAAATAATGAAACATATGACAAAAGAGCAAATATTTCAATCATTAGTAATAATGTCTTACAAATATTTAAACATTAAACTAAACATAAACTGCTAATATGCGAAATTTACTGTAAACTATAAAGTTCATCTGCAATTTTGTCTCTAACTATTGACATCTCGATATCGTTTGTCTCTACATTATCTTCTATATTAAAATTGTATTCTTCATAACTATCATTCATATTAATTTCATCACCATTGTAAAGTATAAAAAACTCATTCGCAAGAGCTTCTTTTCTAATAAAATTATGTATTGTCATCGAATCACACACTATGCTTCGTTGTACTAGAAATGGGTATGGTGCCATTTTTTAAGGATAGGAAATCGAGCCTTTAAAACTTTAAAGGGTCGCTCAATTACATTTCTCAACGATGAATGAGCATAATTAAAAACTTCTTCTCTAGTACGAGCTCGAACACTATGATGATAGTCTAGTAACCAATAACGAATATTTCTATATGGAGTGAGATATTCTCGCATTGAAAAGTATCCGGCATCAACAACATAATATTTACCTAAAAATATTAACAAAAACTTTCTCATATTGTTATTTAGAATACAATAAAAAAATTACATATTAAAATTATATTCTTACCAGTAGGAGGATGTAAAAATTTCTTATTTGGATCTTGAATTATATCCATAAAAATTCTTGAGTCATGTGTAGTTTCTTCCCATCCAGCAATGACATAGGTAAATGTCATGTCAAATGCATAAGTAGTCATAACATTTTGAGTACATTCTTTTTTTCTTTCTCTGCATAGAATTTGTTCACCTATGAGTATTATTGCATTGATGTGGGTGCCATCTATTGCTTAAATGCAATCCTATACAATTAAAATATAATTAAAAAATCTTAAAAAGGATAGCACAATTATTTAGCAAAAATTTAATAATTCATGTGTTTCATACCTTGAAATAAGGATAAAACATTGGATTACGTAAAATTTCATTTGGAACTTGTTGAAGAAACTGAGGTGGTTTTATAATTTCACCTACAAATTTTAGCATTGCCGCTAATATTTTATGAAAATAATGATGTATAGTTTCACCTGAATGTTGAAACCTATTTTGTAACATTATGTTTCTTGCATTGTGACCAACTGTCATGAGAAAGATACCAATTTGCTCCTCAATGCATAAGTATCTCTCATCCTTTAACAAACCTTTCTCTTTAAAGAATAAGCAAGGACATAAAAAGATATGTTTTTTCTATTTGAAATAACTCTTGACATATCTGTGGATGTCCATCTAATAAATTACTCATAAATTTATGTTTAGATAAAGTTGAAACTCTACATGGTTGTTTTGTTAAATAAAATCTTCGACTTCTATATTTCTTCAAGTTTAAAAAAATTATAATGATAAGCCACTAACATTGATCTTGTTCCATTTTATTGAAAAATAAAACACAAAGCAACATATACACATAATAATGTAAATTTCATTCAAGTAGCATTAACTCAAAAAATAATCAAATAACAATCATCTAAAACATTCAAAATAAAATTAAATCATTTAACACACAATAGCTAATATTGTCCAAATAGTTAATACATCATCGTGCTCTGCCATAAGAACTTGGAGTCCGTATCATGGTGAAGGTAAGGTAACACTGTGATTCTTGCTCAAAAAATAGACCGAATGCGTTCGAGTTATTGGCTCGTCCAACCCGACAGCATTCGTGAATTGCTCATTCAACTGTCCCTCGGAGACAAGGTCGAGAAGTGCCATGCATGGTTGCCCCCCGTCCTTTCTTTCTCTTAGTCCCAGCTCCGAATTCAAAAGTCGTTGATCCACAAACTAACACATGGGACTCACCCTTTAGGAATGAAGAGGGAAAACATAGCATGTCACAAGAGCGAGGTAAGGGGAAGATTCCCTGCTGTGAGAGGGACGCCTCGCCTTTGTGGCCCTGGTTCTAGCCCCTGGGACTGCATGGTTCTTGGGCATTTTTGAATAGATGATCGAGCATCGCCTAACACCTAACATCTAATAAAACAATTGTATCATTCACTAATTCTTTTTTTTTTATTGTCCATGAGTGATTATAAAAAAGCAATTCGGTTATATGGGTGACCCTCGTGCAACATCCACATCTCTCTAGCACTCTCTTTCATAAAACTTTTTAGTGTAAAGCCAAATAATTTGCTTCCTTGAGGGATTTCACACATTTTCATCAGCGAATCATTACACTCAACCATGGTAGGAATTTTACTAGTAAAACTTAACTTTGATAGTATTTTTCCAAATACTTTAACTGAGCCCTTTTCAATTATTGTCTCTGTTTCAGACTTATTTTTTGAAGGATGAGGGTGCTTGCGTCTGACCTCCTTCATATGGTCAATATAATCATTTTTCTCATTGCATGTACCAATTGAGCTTTTATGTATTGATGGATTAACTTTTGTTGCACCTTCTACATTTGTTAAGTCAATATCAATGTCATTCCTATAAATGTCCACAATATCTTCTAATATCATGTCAGATGGAATAGACCCATGTGGAACCCAAGCATCTTTTCCAGTTGCAAATATCCCACCAAATACTAGCTCCAGCTCAGTAGCATACATTAAAGGTTCATGCCTAAACTTCACTGCATCTGGATTTACTTGAATTTAACAAAATAAATTAATTAAGACTGCACCAATACTTATTCAAATACTTAAAAGTACTATAACAAAATTATACCTTTAGATATTCATTCCAACGATCGTTATCCATTATCACTCACTGGTCAATAGGATCACGCCTAATACCCGTTAGTGATATCAATTTACTCCAAGCATTCTATTGTTTTTTTAATAAATCTCATTTGTTTTTGAGTATCCGTTGGTTATATGACAATCTTGTCTTCTTCTCAAATTCTTTTATTACCTTAGGTCATGCTTGCCTTGATAAGTTTGAACATGGCCTCCATCCAATCACAACTTGTTCAATGCATAAATCAAGAAATACTTTCAAATTCAAATTTGTCCAATTAGCTCGAATAGCCTTGTTTTCATCTTCTTCTGTGGTCTTGTTGGAATTTTTTTATTTGATATGTTGTTCTCATCCATAGAATTCTAATAAATAAACAAATTAGCACTTGATAAATCTATGCGTACTAATCAAATGAATAAGAAAAAATGTACATGAATTTCCAAACACTCAAAGAAATTTGGATTGAACTAATAAGCTTAAAAATGATAGGGTTATGATTTCACTTGATAACACACATGAATTAATTTTTGTGAGTGTGTGTGTGTGGTGTGAGTGTGTTTTCTGACAAAAAAACATACATGAATTTCTAATTTTATGAAAATAATTGAATGCAATCTCATTAAAACCTAGCGACATCAACTATCAACAGAGAGAAATTCATTATTTTCATGAATAACTACAAGCTTCAATATTTTCATAAAATTTCTCTCTGTTTCAATTTTCGATTCAGTAACCAATTAGTCATGGGAAAATTAAAACATTCATCTTTTATCGGCTATTGAATCAGAAAGAAGTGCGCTAAATCAGAAAGAAGAATATGGAGAAAGAAGATGGAGACGGAAAAGGGGTTAGAGGCTACTGAATCCGAAAGAAGAATAACCAGTAACAAAAACAAAGAAGGGGTTACACGCTACTGAATCTGAAAGAAGAAGAACCAGCAATAAAAACAGAGAAGTGTGAATCACAGTAAAATAGAGAGAAGAGGTTAGAGGCTCATTATCTTTTAGTGCTACTAAATCACATTAAAACCTAGCAAGAAGATGGAGACGGCTGGATGTGTGAAGAAAACATGAGAGTAGGAGAAAAAAAATAGAGAAGCGTGAGGAAGACGATTGGACAGACAAAGAGATAGACAAGCGAAGATGAGCGAGAGAGATAGAGAGAAGCCGTGTGTAATACCCCAAATTATTTTTTTATATATGAATGAGATTTAATTAATATAGACACATGTGTGTATTACTCTGTGCTTATATATGTGGCATTATATATATATATTCATATATTATTTTGAATTAATTAAGATAGACGCATGAAATTAATTAATTAATTAAATGGTATAGAACCACATGCATGTATACATGTACATTAATTAATTATGATTGGTATATGTATTAATTAATTTATAGTAATATATGAAAAATATATATATATGAAGTTATATAATATATATATATATATATAAGATTAATTTATGGTAATATATATTAATATATATGATTAATTTATAGTGATTGATTACCTAATTTTATTGATTGGTATATGTATTAATCAATTGATAATTAAATAGTAATTTCTAGTAATATGTAATATTAATCTATAGTAATAAAGTATTGAATATAGTATATGTAATTTATAGTAATATGAAATAAAGTAATATAGTAATATGCATATTAAGAAAGTAAATAATATATATATATATATATATATATATATATATATATATATAAAATTAAATAGTAATTCGTGCGCCCCCACTTTTATATTAAAAAAATTGAAATTTTTTTTGCCATTGATCTTTAGCGAAAAAATGCATTTTGACCATTGATTTGGATGGAAAAAAAATGTCAAAAACCCTAAAACGAAAACCCTAATCATCTACCCATCCAAAGCAAGCAAAAATGAAAATTTTCCTTATTTGGAATGCGAAAAATGATGGGTATAACCGTCAGAGACTCTATATAAACCCCTCAACCCCACTCAATTCATTCATCCCAAAGCAAGAGTTGAAATTTCTTTTGCTCTCTCTTTGCCTCCTTCTTGTCAACCTTAGTCCTCTTTCTTCCCTTTTCTTGAGCTATTTTAAGTAGCTTGTGAAGTAGTAGCAACGGAAAGCTACACAATTCAGGAAGCGATCTCAAGGTGAAGTTCTTTCCTTTCTTTTAATTTATTATTTTGATTTAAATAATGTTTGCTTACTTTATTAGTCTAAATTTATTCTTATCCTTTTTATTTATGTTATTCAATTATTATATTGCTTATGACCAAGAGAGTATACTCTATAGTTGCGTCTTATACGATCTTCTACATCAGAAATCGAAAGTCAATATGAATGTTATATTATTGGAGTTATTATTTATCATGCATTATTATGTTGTTCATGACCAAGAGTATGCACTGTAGTTGCGTCTTATACGATCTTCTACATCAGAAATTGAAAGTCAATGTTTTCATAAAAGTGAATGTTATTACCGTTGTAATATTTATATATTATTGCTCCTATACACAAAAATAAGATTAAATAAGATTTTAACCACGAACCAGTACAGATGACTTTCCGTGTTCCATGCAAAATTGGAACTAGCTATCAATACTGACACAAGAATGGAACGGGTTTCAAGAATGATCATACTAGAGATGAGCTTAAGTTTCAGAATTGATCTCTCTTCCTAGATTTGGAGCACAGATGTTATCCCCGTTCAGTCTAAATTATGATTAAAACAATATATTGTTTGAATCGATTTAATCCTTGAAAGTGTTTGATATGCTCGTATTATTTGGTTGAAATAATGAATTAAATAGATGGAATGATTCACTAGGTTTTTTAGCTCACCCCATATTTTTCACATTTCAAAAAATTAATTTATCAGCTCACGTGGGAGATTTTTTATTAAGAAATTTCTTTATTTCATTATAGGGCATGTGGGCCCAAGCAAAATATTTTTTTTTTCAGTTTTGAATTTATTTTCTCTGTAATGGATCATTGTACTCAAAATCTTAAAATAAATAAATAAATAATTTTTTATGAGGCTATGAATTATTTTTTGTATATAGACTTAAATACATTAGAAGTTTCTTAGAAAGAAGAACGTAGCAAGGGCTCGTCTCCCGGGCAGCCCAAGATTATTGATTGAAAAAAATTAGACCATCAGATAACGTGGACGATGGAGCTTGAGAGGCGGGGGAAGACAAAGAAGCCGTGTGTGAAGAAGATGACTTGAGTGAGAGCGTGTGTGAAGAAGATGACTTGAGCGAGAGAGGAAAAAACCAGAGAAGCCATAAAAGGTAGACGAGTGAAGACGAGTGGGAAAGATAGAGAGATGCCGTCCGTGAAGAAGAGCGAGAGTGAGAGAGAAAAAACAGAGAAGCAAGAAGATGACCAAAGATGTCGTGCGTCAGAGATAGAAAGAAGCCATGCGTGAAGAAGAACAAGAGAGATAGAGAGAGCGAGACAGACCGAGACAGAGAGAAAGAGATGAAGAATAATCAAAGAGGAGAAAGCTTACCCAATGCACAAAGAAGATGAGAGTTGCGTAGAAATAGTTCTAATGAGGGAAGAAGATGAGAGTTGCAGAAATACAAGGTATTGGAGGCATAAGTTGTAAGAGGTTATTCTGGTATTTTTAAAAAATTTGAGCTCTTTCCAAATGCTGTGAATCACTACTCACATGAGTGATTTTCCACTTATTAAAAAAAAGCAAAAAAAATTTTACTTCTTATTTAAGAGGTGTTTCCTCAACTTCAGAAAAAGACTTATTTTAAAATAAAAAAAAGACTTAAAACTAATGTTATCAAACACTTTATTTTTTAAAACCTCTATTTTAATAAAACTTATTGAAATATGAGGATCAAAATAGTGTGTCCAAACACTACCTTATTCTCTCCCCCACTTTGCCTAAACCACAAATCTCCTTGGATCTCACCTCAGTCATCCTCTAGGGTTTCCCATTTCCTCAAAGTCGGGTTCTCTAGGGTTTTCCTCTCCAAGACACACAAAGACAAGAACAAGAAAAGAGAAAAAAAAACACTTCCCAAGATCAAAGATCTAACGAAAGAAAGAAAGAATCAAAGGTAAGATTCAATTCCTGAATTTCTATTTTATTCTTTTTGTTGTCCCTTTCCTAACGTCTTGAGTGGTAGCCATTGAAAGAAATAGTCCACCCTCATATTCCCTCATCATCATGTCCCAAAAGGAGAGAAAGAACACCCGCATATTAGAGAAATCTACATTGGAGAATGTAATAGTGAGTAATTGAGTCGTCAGGGTATAATCTTTCAACCTGTTATTTTTACGTTAATTAATCATGCCTTCGTGTTATTACTTATTCATATAAGTTAGGGAAATCATGAAAAGATATTTCGTATTTAGATTATTACATTGAATTTAAATGATGAACTCTTATTTTTGTTTATAATCATTAGATAAACGCGTATAGGGATTTAGATAATTTAAATGTAAATAGTTTTGCTGTAATTATTATTTGATTGTAGAAAAGTGCATGTAAATGAAGTTTTTATCTTGTAAAAACCATTACAAAATTTTGTTTTTCATATTACATGATTTACTATAAGCTTGACTACAATTAGAAAACCAAATCATTAATAATTGAAGAAACAAGGAATTTTTTAGGCTTAATGAAAAAATACAAAAAAAAAATAGGTAGCATGATTTAAAACATAGAAAATATTAGAAAAAGTATGTTGCTGGGAATTTTATTAAAAACAGAAAAAAATGATAAACAAGAATTTCTATTGAGCATATAATTTTTAATGGAAAATAGAGTGCATAAAACAATAAAAATAGTGAATAGGAAAAACAAATAGAGAAAAATCATCTAAATTAATTTAGAGGATTAACATACACTGAAAATTAACTAAAATAATTTTTGTAAAATTATTTGAGTAAAAATAACATTTTTTTTAGATTAAAAATGGTCTAATTGGTAAAAGAGAATGAAATAGTAAAAAGAAAATTTCATTTATTAAATTATTAATAGTAAAAAAATTCAGAAAATTATCAAAAAAATATTCTAATTAAAAGAAAATTAAAAATAGTAATTTATTTATTAGAAAAACTCATAAATATGTAAAAATCATAAATATTTATCGACTATGAGTACATAGTTGGAAAAATAAACAAGTAAATAGTACAAAAATTGTAAAATTGAAGAAAATAATACAACTTATAAATACATCAGAAAATAAAATATTTAAAAAAGGAAAATCAGAAATTAAGTTTGCTAAAAAATAAATTTAAATATTAAGAAAATAAAATTAGTTTCTATAAAAAATATCGAGATACATAGAATATGAATTTTATGTATCATTAATAAAAATAAATATGATAATCATGCAAAATATGGATGTGTTATAAATATAATAATAATTAAGTAGATGTTTATACAATACTGATGCAGTTGATAATGCAATCAATTACTTAAAAAAAAAAGAAATCTATCAGAGGCATTAATCTTTCTTAATAAAGAAGAAATCATTATCGACCATTACAGATCATTTGGAGGCTAAGAAAGAAACATCTATAAATATGACCCTTATTATTCATTTTTGTATTAAGAAATTTTCTAAAAGTCCTATTAATAAGAATACTCTTTTTTCCTCTCACATATTTCTCTTTCTTCTGATTTTATTTTAGTTCTATATTTATATCTTTGTAGTAAATTTATTTTATTTTATAACACATTGCCAACGTGAGTCTCTATTGATTCTTCCTAGCTATAAGCACGAGTTCTGCTACTTCTTTCTTACTACCTAATCATTCAAGTAAGCAATATCTTTTATTTTCAATATCTAATTTAGTTAAACTTGAATTTGTTGCTCTTGATATTACAACAAATAACTATTTATCATGGATTCTCGATGCTGAAATGCATCTTAATGGTAATGGTCTTGGAAAAATCATAAAAGATCAAAATACTGCATTACTTCAGGAATGTGCCAAAGCTATAATATTTTTTCGCAACTATCTTCATGAAGATTTGAAAAATGAATATCTTACAGTCAAGAATCCTCTTACCTTGTGGAAGAATCTGAAAGAAAGATATGACCACTTAGGGTGTGTTTGGTCGCTTAGAAAATGTTGTTGAGAAAATTTTCTTATAGTTGTTTGGTTAGACATGAGAAAATTTAATAAAAGTTAGTTATAGGTAGATATTTTTTAAATTGATGCATAAAAAACTTTCTCATGAGAAAATTTTTTAAAATTTGTTTTCACCATTTTCATCAACCAAACATGCAATCAAACGCAACCTTAAGGATGATTGTACCACCAAAAACTGGGTATAACTAGAACCATTTACGTGTTCAAGACTCTAAATCATTCAGTGAATATAGCTCCACTTTCTTTAAAATAACTTCGCAATTAAAATTATATGGAGAAAATATTTCTCACTATGATATGTTGGAGAAAACACTCTCCACATTTCATGTCTCGAATGTACTCTGCAACAATAATATCCAAAAAAAGGCTTTAAGAAATATTTTGAATTAATTTCTTGTCTTCTTGTTGCCAAGCAAAATAATAAATTATTAATGAGAAATCATGAAGCCAAACCCAGTAGTTCTACTCCATTCCTAGAAATGAACGTAACAACGTATGATAATTGTAAAAGTAGCAAAACTCATCAGCAAAATAGCCAAAAAAAGTGGTCGTGGTCGTGGGCCATATAATCCACCAACTCATGGTGGTCAAAATAATTCATCAGTTGGCAAAAAGAAAAATTATCACCAAAAGTGGTATAAAAATAAAAATTCACAAGGCACTAATATTGAAAATGCATGCCATCAATGTGGAATGAAAGGGCACTGGTTGCGTACTTGTCGTACACCGAAGTACTTTGTTAATCTTTATCAGAAATCACTGAAAACAAAAGGGCAAAACACTGAGACAAATTTTGCTAATCAAGTCCTTGAATATGATCATAATGACATGACAAATCTGAATATTGCATATTTTTTTTTGAACACCTGAAGGTTGAATTGATTATCTTGTTGATGATGAACACATCCAGAAGATGTGACGTTTATTTTAATTTGTTTATGTCTGTTTTAGAATTTGAAGTTTATATATAAGTGTAATGTTCTTAGTAATATTTTGTTTATTCATTTCCACTTCCTAATTTAATCTTCCTATTTTGAATTTAATTTTCTTGTTCATAGCAATGGATATTATCAAAAACTCCGTTGGATCAAGTATTCACATTGAGGAGATCTGTTTGGTTGAGAGATATTTCATTTATTCAAAAATGGGCAAAACAAATGTGCATACTCACTGGTAGTGCAAATTTAATTGAAGGCTCTGAAAGAACTTATGTATGCCTACCTAATGGAACAAAAATCATAATTGATAATGCCTTATTCTCTCTTATGTCGCAAAGAAATTTATTGAGTTTTAAAGATATCTATAAAAATAGATATCATATTGAAACAATGAATGAAAAATGTGTTGAATACCTTTGCATAACAAACAATATATCTAAGAAGAAATTAATCATTGAAAATTTTTTCATGTTTTTCATTTGGATCGTGCTATACAAAAATAATTATAATCGAATCAAAAGTAACAGTAAACCAAAAGTTTACTGACCCAGATACTTTTATTATTTGACACAACTATTTGGGTCATCTTGGATCAATTGTGAGGAGAAAGATAATCATAAGTACACTCGGACATACATTAAAAAAAATAAAAGAGTGCTTACATTTAATGACTTCTCATATGCTACTTGTTCTCAAAACAAATTAATCATAAAGCCATCACCAGCTAAAATTGAAACTGAATCTCTGATATTTCTAGAAAGAATTTATGGTAACATATGCAGTCTCATTCATCAATCATGTGGACCATTTCAATATTACACAGTTTTAATTGACGTATCTAGAAGATGGTCACACATGTGCTTATCATCAACTCGCAACCTGGTGTTTGCGATAATACTTGCTTAAATACTTGCTCAAATAATTAGATTAAGAACACAATTTTCAGATTTTTCAATTAAAAGCATTCAATTAGATAATCCTGGTGAATATTTCTCACATGTTTTTGATAATTATTGCATGCCAATAGGAATAATTGTTGAACATCCTATAGCTCATGTTCATACACAAAATGGTCTAGCAAAATCTTTTATAAAACGGTCATAGCTAATAACTAGACCATTGCTTATGAAAACAAAACTCTCAACTTCACCTTGGGGACGTGTTATTTTGTATGCTACAATACTTGTGCGCATAAGGCCAACTAGTTATCATAAATATTCTCCTTTACAATTGGCTTATGGTCATGAACCCAATATTCCTTTTTTGATAACTTTTGGTTGTGTGGCATATGTGCCAGTAGCACACCCACAATGTACTAAAATGGGACCCCAAAGAAGGTTGAGAATTATGTTGGATATGAATCTCCTTTAATATTGAAATATTTTGAGCCGTTAACAGGAGATTTATTTAGAATAAGATTTGTTGATTGTCATTTTGATGAAAAAACATTTTTGGCATTAGGGGGAGAAAATAAGTCAATTGCAAAGGAGATATCCCAGAATGCAACATCTTTAAATCATCTTGATTTTCATACAAATTTAAGTAAACTTGAAGTTCAAAAAATCTTTCATTTGCAAAATATAGCAAATCAGTTGTCAGACGCATTAACTTATTACAAATGGGTTACCAAGTTGTATATACTAGCTGCAAATGCACCAATAAGGATCAAAGTCCCAAAAGAACTACCCATAAGTGTTGCAACTAATGAATCTAAATCATGCCTGAAGCGTGAGACCACTTGGTTCAAAAGATAAAAACCTATATAAGAAAAGAGGTCAAGATAGTAACAATGACCTTATTAAGGGGATAAATAAGATTGAGGAAAGTAAAAGTTTATCTGATCATGAAACTCCTCAAGTA
Source organism: Tinospora cordifolia (assembly GCA_030144865.1). Taxonomy (NCBI): domain Eukaryota; kingdom Viridiplantae; phylum Streptophyta; class Magnoliopsida; order Ranunculales; family Menispermaceae; genus Tinospora; species Tinospora cordifolia. The sequence continues at coordinate 18,868 of JAJIYU010004550.1, forward strand.
ATTTAACACCTGAAATAGATAATGAGAAAAACTCTATAAATTTTACGAGCACTAGAAGATGATGGAATCGAGTGAAAACTATTATTGATAATGCTTTTGCGTATAAGCTTTTGCGTATGATGTAGCCCTCAATATTATGGAGGATGATCAAGAATCAAAATCTATAAAAGAATGTCATTCCAAAGATGATTGGCCAAGATAGGAAAATGCAATTCAATCTGAATTAAGCTCACTTACAAAACGAAAGGTTTTTGGACCTGTAGTTCAAACATCGGAGAATATAAATCACTTTTGGTATAAGTGAGTATTTGTGCACAAAAAAATGAGACAAATGAAGTTATCAAATATAAAGCCCAACTAGTTGCCCAAGGTTTTTCACAAAAATCAAACACTGATTATGATGAGACATGTTCTCCTTTAGTGCATGCAATAACCTTTTGGTATCTTATAACTTTGGTTATCCACGAAAATCTTGATTTATGCCTAATGGATGTCATTATAGCATATTCATATGGTAACCTTGATGATGAAATTTATATGAAAATCCTTGAAGTATTTAACATGTCTAAAGCATGTTCAAAATCTCGAGAGCATTATTCCATTAAGTTGCATAAATCCCTATATGGTTTGAAGCAATTTGGTCGAATGTGATATAACCGTCTAAGTGAATATTTACTAAAAGAATGATATAAAAATAATCCAGATTGCCCTTGTATTTTTATACAGAAATTTAGATATGAATTTGTGATAATAGTTGTATATGTTAATGATTTAAACATCATTGGAACTCCAAAAGAGGTCTCAAAAGTAGTATATTACTTAATGAATGAATTTCAAACGAAAGATTTTGGAAAAACAAAGTTCTGCCTCCGATTACGAATTGAACATCTGGAAGATGGAATTTTTATTCAACAATCAATCAATCAACGTATACTGAAAAAGTTTCGAAAAGATTTTATATGGATAAAACACACTCATTAAGTACCCCAATGGTCATACGATCTCTTGATATAAATAAAGATCATTTTCGACCGAGAGAGGATAATGAAGAGATTATTGGTCTTGAAGTACCATATCTTAGTGCAATAGGTGCACTTATATATCTTGCTAATAACACATGACCTGACATATCATTTTCAGTGAATCTATGAGCAAGATATAGTTTCTCACCAACTCAAAGGCATTGGAATGGTATCAAACACATTTTGCAATATCTCCAAGGAACAATTGATAGGAGTCTATTTTATTCCAAAAATTTGAAACCAGAACTAATCGGTTATGCTGATGCTGGATATTTGCCCGATCCGCATAAAACATGTTCTTAAACTGGTTAATTATTTAAATATGGTGGGACTGTTATTTCGTGGAGGTCTACAAAATAATCATTAGCTGCAACCTCCTCAAATTATGCTGAATTAATAGCAATTCATGATGCGAGTCAAAAAGGTGCCTGGTTGAGATTAATGACCTATCACATTATAGAAAATTGCGAATTACCTTTGAATAAAGAAATTCCCACAATCTTATATGAAGACAATATTGCTTGCATTACACAATTAAAGGGAGGATATATCAAAGGAAATAGAAGAAAAATATCTCACCAAAGTTCTTTTTCCCATATAAACTTCACAAGAACAAACAAATTAATGTCTAGCAAATAAGATCATATGATAATCTGATAGATTTATTCACCAAGGCATTACGTGCTGCGACAATTGAAGAATTGATTTATAAAATTATAATGAGACAACTTAAAAGTCTATAGTGATGTCCACATGAGGGGGAGATAATATCGTTGTACTCCTTTTTCCTTACACAAGTTTCCCATTGGGTTTTTTCTTGGTAAGGTTTTGAACAAGGCAACATCTAAATCATCAAGAGAATAGTGTACTTTTTTTCTTCACTTGAGTTTTTTTCCCACAAGGTTTTTTCAAGTAAGGTTTTAACGAGGCACCAAATAACAATAGACATCCAAGGGGGAGTGTTATAAATATAATAGTAATAAAGTGGATGTCTATGCAATGTTAATGCAATTGACGATGCAATGTTGATACAACTGATGATAAAATCAATTACCTAAAGAAGAAGAAATTTATCAGAGTCGTTGATCTTTTTTAATAAAGAAGAAATCAATCTTGTTCATTAAAGATTACTTGGAGGCTAAGAAAGAAACATCTATAAATAGGGTCCTTATTGTTTATTTTTGTATTAAGAATTTTTTTGAAAGTTCTATTAATAAGAAGGTTCTTTCTTCCTCTTATATATTTCTCTTTCTTTTGATTTTATTTATAGTAAAGTTATTTTATTTTATAACAACATGATATTATTAAATTAAATCTCATAATTTTAATTTAATAGTAGAATGATCAAATAATTCATCATGATACAATTCATAAGTGAGAAATAATATTTTAGCTAAGCCCACAAATAAATTGGGGCAACAATGTACAATGCACTAAAAAATAAAGATAGTAAATACACTGAAAATCATGGCAGTGCAATATAAAAATAAAGAGTGAAAAATAAATGATAAACATGAAAAACTTATTTCATGATAAAAAGTAAAATTATTAAAAATAATTGTTAATCTGAATTAGGTCAGCTTCTCAGAGAGCATTGAGATGTTTGAATAAGTGGAGATGACTACCAAATTTTAAATTATGATCTCAATTCAAATAAATTGTATATGTGTCTATTTAATGATGTGATTGAATAATTTGGATGAATGCATGATATATAGCATGAAATATCCTTCTTGTATTTATTATCCATATGGGTTGAATGATTAAATATCATGTTACTATTTTGGAATGTCGTGAAGATTGTTTTGAAAGTTAATGCATTTTGTTTACTTTATGCTATGAAGTTCACTAAGAAAAATTCAATAAAGATCTTAACCATGTACTAGAGTGATGACCGACCATTAGCTACCATTATGGGTGTCCCTAACCCAGACTCGACTTTGGCTGTTTATTTGATTCTTGAGATGGATAACGCTATCACGATGATGGTAGTAGTGAGAAAGGACTGAGAGTCGCAAAGGATCTCGTTCCCTAGATAGAGTTTTGAATAGGTAATCAGCCTTAGGGTGTTACTTTGGATGATATCCCAGACCACTGGGAGACACCGGGGAGATTCCTTTCGGTCTTAATGACAACTCAAAACAACCTGATGTTTGAAACACCTAATGCTTAGAACTATAAGACATGTGTGTTTATTTAATTGATATAATGGTTTGATATTTAGCTTGATCCACTAGGCTCTTTGAGCTCACTCTATATCATTGTCGTTTGCACACTAATATGATCCTAAATTTTGATAAACAACAAAGTACATATTTAAGGAATACAAGCTCTAAAATAAGATAACAAAAACTCAATTATCATCTTCACTTCAAATTTTGTACTTTAGACTTTTCCTCGAGTAACATATCCTTAAACCTAACATTTAACCATATTTTAAATGTTATTTTTATGATTTTATTCATGTTAAAAGTATAAGTGTAAATGATGGAATTTTTTATTTCTAAATGTCAAATTTTACCTCTTTTGACACTTAGTTCCTAAGTTTCCCTTTTTGCACTTTTAAAGCCAATTTAACTTAGGTTTTTCATGTGCATTTTCAACCACTTATAATATGGTTTTAGGCTACTATAAACCTAAGTTTTTAGGTTGGTTTTGGGCTTCTAAATTTTCCTATGTAGCTAATTTTTTCAACTTATAATATATGCTTTAAACTAGACCATACTATCCACTATATGCATGTATTTATTTTATGTTCTATTGTTATACAATCTATGATCTTTTGTGAGAATTTTACCTACTTAATTAAGACCATTTTCAGCCACATATTAGTCAACATAATATGCACACACAACTATTTTCTCATCACTATGCAACAATGTGTTGACATTGCGATCGCATGCGTGTACAATTTTCATCACTAAAGATGTGATCTTATAGAGTGTCTTATCTACTACATGCAACAACAACAAATTAAGATAAGAAGAAGAAGAAGAAAACCGGCAACAACTACAACAACAAAATAAGAGGAAGAAGAAGAATAAGCTACCAGAATAAAAGAAAAAGCTATCTAGAGAGTGGAGATCGAAGACTAGAGTATGCTACTTGGTACGATAGTGATGACAGTAGTTTGGAGAAGAGATGTAGGTGAGAATGTAACACACCGGTCCCACTACGTGACGATATTGTCTCCATTTAGCCACAGACACACCGTGAGGGTTTTGTTCCTGGAGACTCGAACATAAGCCACCCCCAAAAGGCCTCAGCACTAGTGAACACCCGCGTATACACTCATAGCCCAGTCTCAACTCTTAGGTCCAGTTGATGTAAGATTATTACAATCCACCCCCCTTGGAGGCCATCTTGTCCTCGAGATGCACACCTGTTACACTCAGAGACGGCTCTGATACCATTTTGTAACACACCAGTCCCACTACGTGATGATATTGTCCCCACTTAGCCATAGACACGCCGTGGAGGTTTTGTTCCTGGAGAGACTCGAACCCAAGCCACCCCCAAAAGGCCTCGGTACTAATGAACACCCGCGTATACACTCATAGCCCAGTCTCAACTCTTGAGGTCCAGCCGATGTGAGATTATTACAGAGAAGATGCTTAGGGTTTGAATGAATTAATTAGGTCAGATTGTGTCTAAATCGACCTTTTTGGATCGTACTTGCAACCCAACTCGATTTGGCCAAATTATTGTAATTTTAATAAGACCAACCCCTTTAATTGATCAAAGCCAACTTGGTTCAACCCAAAATAGTTGGGCTTCGTCAACTTGGGTTGGGTTAGCTGAGTGGCTTACATCCCTTGTTTAGAATGTTTTCATCCATTAAGAAATGATGAAAACCTCTTGTGTTTTATGTCCTACCTAGAACGTTGGTTACCACAAGGTTGAATTTTTGTTCTTCCATCCTTGGCACCATAATCACAAGGTTGAAATAAGTGAACTTCTACAAAAATTTTCAACAATAATTCATTGATAGATAAGCTCCATATAATTATTATTATTGGTGAAAAAGATGAAATTTTCCTACATTTATCAATGGGTCAGCAAAAGTATATATATACATTATGTCTTTACAAATAAAGGTAAGAACATAATAATCTTGGAAAATCTCAAATATAGAAGCATATAATTAGGAACATAGGAATATATATATATATATATATATATATAT